>REGO01000488.1:673634-700560 GCA_010120015.1 Rhombomys opimus | reverse complement strand
CTTGGGCAGGGCAGATATTTCACTTGCGCTGTCTCAACATCCTCACCATCCATCTCCCAGCCCCCATACATTTACACTAGACACTATATTTGTTAGCCTTGGCTATTGGTTCTTGTAATTGTTTCATAATAATTCTTGCTGTATAAAAAGCAACCATTTATTTAGACAAAAAAGGAGAATTGTTGGAGTTGGCCTAATGCTAATATCTGGGACTCAAGGTCTGGTTACTGCCCGCCGGATACACCCAACCTTGCTTGTGTAGACCTGCCTAAAACATTATACCTGATTGATTCATTAAATGGCCTATATCTGGGCAAGGCAGAACGGGGAGACATGGCTAAGGTACTCAGGCTTTGGAGAACCACATGGGCATCAGAGGAAGGACAGATGGACAAGAAGAGAAGAGAGATGGGGAATAACAGGATGGGTTAACCTGGAGAAAACACCACACGAGCAGAAGAAAGTCTCCAATAATGGTGTGAAAAGGCCCAGATGAAGAACAGAAGCAAGTACGATGGGATTATGGATGGAAGGTAGTCCAGATATGAAGGTTTAAGGTCGACAGCATTGGATGAGGGCTTGGATATGGATGGTGAGGTTATTGAGACGGTATAAGTGAAATATCTGCCTGGCCCAAGGTAAATAAGTCAATTACGGATTTAACAGGTGTCTGTGTCTTATTGTTTGTGATAGCGGGTTGAATGGTGCCGCTGAGGTGATCTTAGGGCTAAAAATAACAAATATTATATAGCCCAATGCTCTTTTTTAAAATTTATGTAACACAATCTTGAAACTTTAGATGATAAGAAACTCTGACTAACATAAGAGTAAATGCTTTTACACTTTGAATTCTCCTAGTGGGTAATTCATTTAAATTGATTATTTTGAATCTTAATAAAGCTTACATGTGTACATGTAAAAACAAAACAAAGGAAAAAAAGAAAGAAAGAAAGAAGCTGCCTGAGTCTAGAAGCAAGCCAGCATGCAGCTGCCCTTTGTGGCCTCTGCTTCAGTTCCTGTCACCAGATTCTTGTCTTGGACTCAGGCACTGCCTTCTCTTACAATGGCCTGTACCCCGGTAGCCAGATAAACCTTTTTGTTTTGGATCATGGTGTTTATCACAGTAATGAGGAAGCCAAATAAGGCTGGAGGGACCCAGAAGTAAAAAGGCTGTGCTGGTTATTCACACAGGGCAGCAAACAGAGTAGTTATTATGTCAGAAAATGCATTTGAGTAGCACAGGACTGAAAGGAAGAAAATGGGCAGAAAAGAGCTTGTCCAATGAAAATGGGGATAAAGGATAGGAATAAATCAATCATAAAAGAGTCAAACTATAAAATTCACATGAAAAAATCTGATAAACTAAAGTTCTCAGGAAAAAAAATGTACATAGCTATAATGAAACATTCTACAAAGTGGAATAATTGTTGATACATTATGATAATGGAGAGTAAGAATGTTACAGATCCAGAACCAAATTATTTGGGTCCATCTTTAGCTCCTTTTGTAGACTTCATTGCCCATCTCTCTGTCTGATTTAAAATTCATTCAGCTATCATAAAAACCTCTAGAGGGTACTAATATTTCCTAAACCTGCTTTGGCACTGAAATGTTATATTCACCACTGGATCCCTGTTCTTGAGCTATGATCACCAGTACTTGGATAGGAATACATTTATTTCTTTTTCTCATTTAAGTGTGTTTGCCTTGAGAATATTTAAGCCCACTAGCAAATATAGATGATTTTGTTTTAATGATGTGTCACTCCAAACCTAGACAACTGACACGTGTCTAAATTAGGAAACGTTTTTCTTTTTTAAATTAATTTATTTACTTTGTATCTTGACTAGAGAGTCCCCTTTCTCCTTTACTCCCATTCCTTACCTCCCAACCATCCTCCAGCCCTCCTTTTCTCCTCATAACACAATAAGAAAAAGGAAGGCCTCCCATGGATATCAACCCAACTTGGCATATCAAGTTTGCATCTTCTACTATTGTGGGTAGGCAAGGCAGCCCAGTTAGGAGAAAGGGATCCAAAGACAGGCAACAGAGTCAGAGACTACTTCTGCTCATGCTGTTAGGGGTCTTTATATTTAGTGTTATGACTGTTATGAGACAGGAGGATTTTCTTTTCTGCTTAAACCTGTTCGGTGTTCTGTAAGCTTCTTGTATGTCTATCGGCATCTCTTTCTTTAGGTTAGGGAAATTTTCTTCTATGATTTTGTTGAAAATGTTTTCTAGACCTTTGATATGGACCTCTTCTGCTACTTCTATTATTCTTAAGTTTGGTCTTTTCATAGTTTCCCAGAGATCCTAGCTGTTTTGTGTCAGAAACTTTTTAGATTTAATATTTTCTTCGAATAACGTAACACTTTCTTGTAATGTATCTTTTATGCCTGAGATTCTCTCTTTCATCACATATATGTATATGTGTATGTGTATATGTATATATGCTTGTGTCTATAGTTCCTATTCTTTTACCTAGGTTTCCCATCTCTAGGATTTCCTCAGTTTGTGCCTCTATTTTCATTTTCAGATCTTGAACAGTTTTGTTCATTTCCTTCACCTATTTGCTTGCATTTTCCTGTATTTCTTTAAGGGATTTATTCATTTCCTTTTCATAGGCCTCTATCATCTTTATAACATTGGATTTAAGGTTATTTTCTTGTGCTGCAGCTGTGTTAAGATATATAGGGCTTGCTGTAGTAGGATAGCTGGGCTCTGGTGATACCATATTGCCCTGGCTATTGTTGACTGTGTTTTTACACTGTCCTTTAGCCATCTCGGTTTTGTAGTTATTATAGGTTTAGATGTTGATTTATGAATGTATATTTTTTGGATGGGTGGGTGGGTTTTTTTTTTTAATGTTTTCCCTTTGGTTTCTGTTTTCTCTGTGTCTACTGGCCTGAGTGGCCTAGAGTTCTGCTGACTAGCTGGTGGACCTTTGGGAAAGCAAGCCTGGTTGTGGGCTGAAAAAATGCAGTCCAGGGGTTTGGGTGCAGTTTAAAGATTATGGTTATGTTTTAGGGGATTATGGAAGGCAAGGGCTTGGAGCAAGGTCTTACCTGGTTGTTCCTGGTGACTGCAAGCCTTCAGAAAAGCAGGCCGAATTGTGGGGTGGAAAATGGGTTGCACAGTATGCGGTTCAGTTTATTGCTCTTAAGGATGCTTTCAGGGAACTTGGCTGGGAATTGTAGGGGGAAGAACTTACCTTGTTCCTGGATCTGGCAAGCTTCCAAAAATTCAGGTGGAGTTATGGGTGCATGGTATGGGGTGCAGTTTACTGCTGTTGGTAGCTCTTTCAGGAGAGTTGGCAAGCAAGGGTTTGGGGGGTGGGAGTTGCTTACCTGGTGTCTCTGGGTCTATCAGGCTTTAAAGCAGGAAACATTTTAAATGTGAGAAAAAGGTAAAAATTCACCCTTGGTGAAGTTGCTGTGTACACAAAGTATGACTCTATTAGAAAAATTTTCTTTTCATACTTCAAAATATACTTTCAGTAATTCTCATGGAGATAAACTAGGATGGCCTAATAGCATGTTTGTTTAGCACCTCACTAAAATGGTCAACATATATTTTATAGTAGGCATAAATTTTAAAATGAGAGGTTCATGTCATATGTGTACTGTCTTATAAAGCGTTAGCTTTATCAGTTTTACATACCTTCCTAGACACGTATTACCTATAAAACACTTTTCAGTGTTAACAATGCTAATTTCAGTAAGTTAGAAAAATGAAGAAACACAATTTATACTTCATAAATACATGCTGCTATAAAAAATATGAAATGAGATATCGATTAGAAAATGACCTCATTTTTCTGAAGATAAATGTAACTAATAAATAAATGACCTTGGATTATTATAAATGGTACAGAAATTAAAATGCATAATAAAAACATTTATTAAAGAGTTAAATTACCAGTTTGAAGGTATGTATACACTTTAATTTTGTGTACTCAGAGCAGTTATTCATAAAAACAGCTGCAAATTTAGAATCATTTCATTTATTTTTCTGTTCATATAATTATATATCATTTCTCCTTTAAATATATCCACTTACAAATATAATACTTAAACTTGTTTTTCTCACAGGATTTTTTAAGAAGAAAATTTTAAACCAAAAATGTGTAGTCACTCGTTGCTTTCAGATAAGAACTGTGCAAAGATTACTCATCACTTTTATACACTGCTTAGGCCTGGAGTGCAGCTCACGGGCAGGAGGCTGCCTGAGCATCCTGGAGGCTTGTGCAGCCTGGGGCACCAGCAAAGGCACTGAGGAAACACTGCTTTCTGTAGTATTCATGAGTCTCACAAAAGTCTAGGTGTTATATTAATAAATGGTTATTACATGTGCATTTCCCAGACCGCTCCTGGCATACTTGTTCACATGACTGGATTGCTTTTGGAAACAATTTCTATTGTGTTTTTCGTGAAATCAAAACCTGGGCAGACAGTCAGTCTGCCTGTGAGGAGCTGAATTCTCATCTTGTGGAGATAGACTCCAAAGCAGAGCTGGTAGGTCACACACTCCTGATTTTCGGTTTCTTTGTAACTGATGGCCCTGGAAGCACTACTCATGAACATTAGGATTTGACAAGCTGAGAGGTCTGGAGGGCATGTGCTACCTGCTGATGCTGATTTACTGTTATCCTGAGTGAGACAATAGGGAGGGTGCTCCAGCATTTCAATGCCTAATGCTACAAGAAAACCAAAGCAGTGTATGAGTTCCAGCTGGCATGTTCTACTCAGAAGGACCCAAAATTGCTATGTAGTAAAGAAAAAAGAGATCACCCAGCATGGTAACCCATTCCTATGACCCCAGCACTTGAGAGGCTGAGACAGGAGGACCACCATGAATTGAGGCCAGTTGGGTTACATAGTGAGTTTCCAGGCCAGGTTGGACTGTGCGTTAAAATTCTGTCTCAAACTTTAGAAACATACATAAATTTAAAAATTATTTTTTTTTATTTTTTATTTAACTTTTATTAGTTACACTATATTCATTTTGTATCCCCCCAAAAGCCCCTCCCTCCTCCCCTCCCGGTTCCACCCTCCCCCCCTTTTCTGCATGCATGCCCCTCCCCAAGTCCACTGATAGGTCCTCCTCTCCTTCTTTCTGATCTTAGTCTAAACATTATTTTTAAGAAGAACAGAAAAGAAAAAGAATTAGGACTGTACACTCAGTTATGGGTTGTGATTTTCTGCACTCAACAGGAAAACTTGTTATTGTTTGAAATTAATGGTTGGATCCGTCTCAAAACTGACGAATTCAATGGGTCCTGGCCGTGGGAAAATGACACTAAAACACAGCAAACCCTGTAAGTACAATGTTTGTATAAAGTGGGCTTTGCTGAAGTACTGGGATTGCTGTGCATGTCTGTCTTGTCTGTGTGGCACACAAGGAGCATGCAGAAGACAGGAAGAGCTCTGATAGGGAAGGAGCAGTGGCCATAACAGAGAGGCCATATTAGCCCCAAGGAATGTCACCCTTAAATCTTTATATTTTTATTCTATTGGACTCTCTGGAAACATTTATGCATCATTTTGAAGTTTGTAACTCTAAAGCAGTGATTTCTCCATCTGAGGGTCATGATCCCTTTGGTGATTGAACAACCTTTTCACTGGGCTCATATACCTGCATATCAGATACTTACATTATGATTCATTCATAACAGTAGCAAAATTACAGTTATGAAGTAGGAACAATATAATTTTATGATTGGGCTCACCCCAACATGGAACCTTATTAAAGGATGGATGCTTTAGGAAGGTTGAGGACCACTGCTAAAGCCTTGTACCATTTCCTTTTCCTTGGAATCACAGTCCTACCTTCTGAGACAGTGTAGAATCAGCTTGTGCTTCAGGTTTTCCATCAAGCTGACTGTTTTGGAGCTAAAGGCCATTCCTCCTCTTGGCTCTTTGTTTTCTTCCTGTAACAACACTTTTTCAACTCTTTGGCCTGTGCTAGTTTTAGCTAATTCTAACCTTGAAATGAAAAATGTTATCTGCAATGACCACCTTTCGATTTCTGATTTTCTTTTAAATTGTTTTTACACAGAATTAATGATTCAGAAAAGAAGTATCAGAGCTGTTATTATCTGCAAGGAAGACAAATTGTTCTTACTGGCTGTTCATCTAAGAGATCATACACCTGTGAATTTAATATATGATGGCACCTATTTCAGTAGCGTAATTTTTAATAATTTATGAATAAAAATATGTCTGTTAATTTTTTGCTTATAATGTTTATACTTGATATGAGCCAAAATGCCAATACATGATTTTTTTTTTTAAATTTTGAACATGTTTTACTAAACTGAGTTGTTGATTAACATTTTTACCTTCTATGTTGTATTGAGAGTAAGTAAAATTTTTATTAACAGTGATCACCACTCTATCACAATCCATGTCATTATTAATAAATTAAACAGTCACTACCATTTATATTCAGTAACTTTGCAAGACACTTACAGTGAAAAGGGGCCCCCATATCAATTGACTGGAAATTAAATATATATATATATATATATATATATATATATATATATATATATATATATATATATGTGTATAAGGAGCACATCATCCCACATCCACATTTATCTGGATTCCAGGCATCAACTTCAGGTCCCCAGGCTTGCATGAAGTGCTGCTACCCACCGAGCAATGTGGCTGGCCTTGTTTTTGTGTTTGGAGTGTGCTCACGCTGTTGCGTTCAGTCTGGTCTGTAGTCCAAGGCTCAAACTATTGCTGTGTCTCAGCAGACCTAGTAGGTAGACCAGAGATGCAACCTACCTCACGCAGTGAGTCCTAACACATAGACACCTTTTGAGATTGTTCGAGAGATGTGTTGATTATTCTCCTTGAGATGTCAAGAAGAGGTTTAATAAAAAACAATAAATAACAAATGTGACTTAGGTTGACGTCTGGGGCGCTAGTGATGGCTCTGAAGTCAAGAGTGCTTACTGCTCCTGCAAAAACCACAGGTTTGATACCCAGCACCCACTTGGTATCTCACAGCAGCCTGTAACTTTAGAAACAGCAGATCTGACATCCTCTTCTCATCTCCCTGAACTCCTGCCTTCACATGATACACATAAAAACTCACATTTGCACTCACAGGTATATAGAAATGACTACTCTCATGGCAACCTTGTCCTGACTCCATTTTGTTCTTGCTTAGACAGTTTTTACTTCTCTACCCAACCACACCATTTTCCTCAGAATGCAGTTAAAATCTCCATAGTTCCAGATGTTAATACCAAGAAAATTAACACTTAAACATACTTAACATAAGCTAAGTAACTCACAAGTTACGGCTCAAAAATAATTGTTATGCTGTATCTGAAATCATTACTATGTTCTGCCGGAAATATGAATGTTTCAAAGTTACCCTGACCCTCATCTAACACTGACATAAATTATGGTCTCTGTAGTTTTTGTTTTTAAAACTACTGTGTTCCTGAGCTTTAGCATCAAGAGATGTTGAGGCATGAACTTCAACATCTGGCTCTTGGTTGCCAGCTATTAAGGTACTTACATTTTTTGGATTACTCAGCATAGTTTTCTGTATCTTTCCTGTATAAATTATTACGAGGTAAAATGCTAAATAAATTAATTAAAAAAAAAACTCAGAGTCTGGCCACAGTTGTAATACATTACCATTTCTAGGGAGCAGCTAATACTGCACTTTCAGTGACTTAAAACTGATTTAAAAGGTGACTCAGAGCTGATGATGATGAGAGAGAGAGAGAGCATAGCAGAGGAATGAAAACCATGAGGGAAAAGCAAAAAAAAACTTTAGTGTTAAATGGCCTATAACTGAACATTTAAAATTCTAATATTTCAAACCTTTGAAGAAGCAATGGCTAACAGTTCTCCAAGTGGAGTTCTAAGAATTAGTGTTTGGATTAACATAAAAGAAGCTGTGAAAACATCAAGAGGATTTCCACGTAGGAAAGCCACAGCTCTAAATACCATTGTGCCTGTAGGGGTCTGACTTAGGTCCTCTGGGTTATGGTATGCCTGAGGACTTGATGTTCTTGTGGAAATCCTGACAGTGGGAGCAGGGCCTGTCCCTTACATTTTTGCCTATGTGTGGGACCCTTTTTCCCCCACTGTGCTGCCTTATCCAGCCTTGATTTGATGCTATGTGGCTGGTCTTATTGTAGCTTTTTATGCAATGTTTGGTTGATGTCCCTAAGAAGCCTGCTCTTCTCTTAGGGGTGGATGGGGTAGATCTGGGGGAGAGGGGAGGCATGCTGGGGAGATACTTGGGGGAGGGAAGGGAGAAAAAGCTGCTGTTGGGGTGTAGTATATGAAAGAATGAAAATAAATAAAAATTTTAAAAATTCACAACAGTCTGTGCACAGCAGAGAGTGAGTGGGGTGGGGTGTCTAGAAGGAGCGGTGCCATTAAAAAAAAAAGAACAAGCATTTTGCATATAAGCAATAGGAAATGTTTTTTGAATGTATCTGGGTAAGTGGCTCATTTGAAAGACTCCTTTGAGAGGAAAGTTCCAGCATATCTGCCTGGCTCTGGGCCCCTTGGCAAAGCATTTGCCCAGGTACAGTAATCTAAGCACTCAGTCAGCACTGGCCCAAGGAGGGCAGGATATTGCTTGAACTATCACTGGAAAGAAACCGTTACAGGGTCATGGAGGCTTCCAACTAGGTTTCAATGTACAACCAGACAAGGTACCACAATTCATATTGTCATCCCATAAGATACTGAAAAATGAAGATGTGAGGGTGAAGCTGAACACACAGTGAAGACTCTGAGAAGTTAGAGATGCCAGGAATGTGGAACTTGCCTAGGAAATGGTAGGTAGCAAGAAAAGCCCACCCAAGAGTGGATGGCCGTATCAATGGATGGGGCTCTCGGATGGGGCCGCCAAGTCAGCTGAGTTCCACATCATAAGACCATAGCCCAGTTGCTGAATATGAAAATATAGGTTTTAATGTTTTCCCTCCTGAGTTCTGATTTTACTTTAGCCTGTTCCTGTCTTATTTTCCTTCTATTTCCTCTACTTGGGATTGCTTATTCTATACCATTCTGCTTTGAACTTAAATAAATTGTACTTGATTTCACGGTGCCTTATACATTAGTTTATATTGATTTATAAAACATAATTTCTTATTTGTCCTTTCAAAGATTTTGGGGGGGTAGTGCAGAGGGTGATATCTTTTAGAGACGACCTGAGAATATTTCTAATATGACAGTAACATGAGTCTTTGGAAGCAAAATGTCATACGTTTTAGTTTAAGGAACCTTTGACAAAAGTTCTTTTAACGTTTATGAAATTTCTGGAAAATGACTAAATGCAGCAAATCTGTGGTATGACACATTGTACCAAGACATAATAATAACTTCAGTTTCCTATGACTCAGATCAACTTGCAAAGGGCAGAAGGCTAGACTGCTAGTCTCATTCCAATATAGAAGGCTACTGGTGATACTAGCATGGATTACTTTTTCCCCTCTGAATTAATCATCTTTCATATGAAACACAGAGTTAATGTTTTGTGAAACTGAGCAGTAAAAATAGAGAACGTGAATATTGCATGATAGGCCAAGTATGTAATATATATTAAATCATGGAATAGGCAGAAGGGAATGTTCCAGAATTCCAATTTGTTTCGCAATGTACGTAAACTAATGAATAAAATTAAGAAAATCAACTAACAAAAATGATCACAGCTGAGGTTACCATCATTCCATTTATTATTTTGCTCCCTTGAAAAGCTCGATTTGATGTCTCCTGTAAACTACCCTCCTGTGGTTTGTCTCCCATCTCTTTATCTTTCTCAGAAATCATTTGAGGTTATGCTCACCACTGATGTACCTTACACACTTGGGTGTCCAAAGAGTCAGACCTAAGATAACTCAATGGTCATAGTATTATCACCCTTCATAATATTATTACCTGATAATGTTAATCAATACCACTAAAGTATTGGGACATGCTAAATTTGCATCACCTCATAAGAATTTTCTAATTATATATCAAATTGCCTATGTAATGTCCCCACAGATATCAAAACACACAATAAAACCTTCAAGCTCATATCTGAGGCTGAAGTTTTGATATTCCCTACCAGAGACAATGGCAATGACATTATTACAGCTGCTGGAGAAAGATGATTAGAACTGTGTGACTGTTCTTTCATGTTATCAAACTATGCCCAGATTCTGGCTTCATGTCACCAGCACCAACCTGTGTAATCACAATGAAACCGTGATTGTGTGTTCCTTGGATGACTCCAAGAAACTCCTGGGTAACCCTGTAACCAGCTTAAAATACTTCCCAGATCCTCACCCCTAAACATTTAGTGTCAAGAGACCATTCAAAGCGACGACTTAAAACAAGAAGCTATCTTTTTCAATGCTCCTGCCAAATATCTTCCAACAATTTATTGATTAAAAAAAAATCATTGTCTCTCAGTCTTCTCTCTGCTCTGGTTCTGCATCACCATCCAAATCACTCACTTTGCTACAGTATCTTCGCTGTTCTTTCAAGCATGCTAACTCCTTGTCATGCCTCATTTTGAATCACTGTGACAGAGCACCGTAACTGAGATAATTCATATAGAAAGCATTTAATCTGGGGCTCATGGTTCCAGAAATCTAGAATCCATGGCCATCATGTCAAGGACCATGGCATCCAGCAGACAGGAATGGCGCTTGAGCAATAGCGAAGAGCTTACATTGGATCTGCAACCATTAGTCAGGGAGCTGACTAGAAATGGCTTGACCTTTTGAAAGTCCAATACCCATCCCTAGTGACATGCCTCCTCCAACAAGGCTATACTTCCTATTTGAAACAGCTCCACTAACTGAATTCAAATATATGAGCCCATGGGGCCACTTTTATTCAGGCCACTACACATTTCTCACACGAGCATTTGACACTAGATGTTTTGTTTCTCTCTAGATTCTGTTCCTTTACATAAGCTCACATAGATCATGAGTCATCTGTTTCAAGTTATAATACAAACATTATTGCCCTTGCATATCCTGTTTAAAACATTGGAACCACAAACCTATACTCCTTGGTTATGCTCTGAGTAGTGAGCTCCATGAAAGCCCATAGTACTTATGTTCTTTAATATAGGCACTGTATTACCTCCTTAGCTCATTTGGCTTGGCTTGTTATGTAAGACTGAGATATATTGGTGCATCTTTCCACCTGATAGTGCTTCGGTGCATAGCATCATGTATGGCACAAAGTCAGAACTGAACAAACGCTCAGTTACATAGCACATTGTCCTCTCAATGTCCCCAAAATACTTGGGTCTGCACACACACACACACGCACACACACGCACACAAAATTTGGGGTCATTGTCTGGATCTGTTTCTTGAATGACATTGATTAGTAACGTGGACATTAGTAAACTGATTCCCTGGCTAAAGAGACTGCTAGAACTCCTAACTAATATTTAGTTATGTTATAAATCTATCAGTGACTGGGCTGGAGATGTAGATCGGTGGAATCACACCCGCGTGACATGAATAAAACCCTAGTTGCTCTCCCCAGTGTAATTATCACGTTAAAAGTCCAGAATTACTGAATGTTTTGCTTGGATACAGATCTTTCCTTAGTTCTGAGGTAATGTCATGGGAAGACATTTAAGCATCATTTAAATGGAAGTCCAGCTTTAGATACAGCTCCTATTAGATCTTTCCTCCTTCTTGCAACCTCATATGTCAAAAGAAATATTTTATTTTGTGTTGCTATAACTAAATACCTGACAGCGCATAATAATTAAACAAACAAGATTTTACCACTCCAAATTGCAGTAGCTGAGAAATCCAGACACCACGGCGTGGCCAGATCTTGCTTCCCTGGCAACATCACAGTATCATGGAGGACAGAGGAAAACACCACTACGTAGGCCAAGGGTTTTCATGCCATGCATCTTCAGTTACATGTTTCATGATATGGTTGCACTTGTTCTCTGAATTTAAAGTTCAAAGATTTTTTTTTTCTTTACGATTCGGCTAGGTTTAGACAAGCTTTAATTGGTGTACATGGAGAAGGAAGGCATGATCATTCCTAATGTGCAAATGAAAAACTAAAATTATCTGTAAGAAAGAACAGTGTCTTCTAAGAGTAAAGGGAGAAAAAGAAAAATGTTGCAGCAGGAGCTGGGCTTATAACTCAGTTGCTAGAGGCCTTTTCTAGCATACCTGAAGCTTGAGGTTCAATTCCAAGCACCAGGAACCAGGAACTGAGCGTGGTAACCCATTTGTGCTGGCTAGTTTTATTTCAATCTGACCGAAGCTAAAGTCATCAGAGAAAAGGGAGCCTCAGTTGAAAGAATGTCTCCATAAAATCTGGCTGTGGGTAAGCCTGTAAGGCATTTTCTTGATTAATGATTTGTGGTGCAGAGCCGTGCCCTGAGCTGGTGGTCCTGGGTTCTCTAAGGAAGCAGGCTGAGCAAGCCAGCAGAAGCAAGCTAGTAAGCAGCACCCCTCCATGGCCTCTGCATCAGCTTCTGCCACCAGGTTCCTGCCCTGTTTGAGTTCCTGTCCTGAGCTCCTTCACTGATGGACCATGGTAGAAGTGTAAGGCAGATGAACCTGTCTTCCCCAAGTTGCTTTTGTTCATGGCATTTTATCACAGCGGTAGAAACCCTAACTAAAACATCACACGGTGCCTGTAGTCCCAGTACTTGTGAGGTGGAGGTGGAGGTGGGGTATTGCATATTCAAGACCATCTTCTGTTACATATGGAGATTAAGGCCAACTTAGGCTAGGGGTACTGTCTCCAGAAGATAAATAAATAAATAAATAAATAAACAAACAAACAAACACAAGGAATATCTCTATGCCTGGGAAACAATGACAAAAATACCATTCCTTCAGCTGAATCTATTCCCAAGAATTGTGGATAAGGAGAAACCAACAGGTTGCATCCTTCACATCCCAACTGCAACAATAGTCTGAGTTTTTTTTTAATATTTAATTATACTTTATTTACTTTGTATCCCCCCTCTAGTTCCCTCCCTCCTCCCCTCCCAATCCCTTCCTTCCTCCCCCTTCTCCACACACTCCCCTCCCCAAGTCCACTGGTAGGGGAGGGTTTCTTTTTCTTCCTTCTGATCCTAGTCTGTTAGGTCTCATCAAGAGTGGCTGCATTGTCTTCTGCTGTGGCCAGGTAAGGCTGCTACCCCCTCAGGGGGAGGTGATCAAAGCAGGCCAATCAGTTCATGTCAGAGATAGTCCCTGTTCCCATTACTATGGAACCCACTTGGACACTGAACTGCCATGGGCTACATCTGTGCAGAGGTTCTAGGTTATCTCCATGCATGGTACTTGGTTGGAGTATGAGTCTCAGGAAAGACCCCTCTGTTCAAATTTTTTGGTTCTGTTGCTCTCCTTGTGGACCTCCTGTCCTCTCCAGATCTAACTATTATTTCCCACTTCTTTCATAAGATTCCCTGCATTCTGCCCAAAGTTTTAAGTCTCAACATCTGCTTTGATAGTCTGCAGGGCAGAGCCTTTCAGAGGCCCTCTGTGGGAGGCTCCTAACTTGTTTCCTGTTTTCTTCTTCTTCTGATGTCCATCCTCTTTGCCTTTCAGGATGGGGATTGAGAATTTTAGCCAGAGTCCTCCCTCTTGATTAGTTTCTTTAGATGTACAGATTTTAGTAGGTTTATCCTATATCATATGTCTATATGAGTGAGTATATACTGTGTGTGTCTTTCTGCTTCTGGGATAGCTCACTTAGAATGATCCTTTCCAGGTCCCACCATTTACCTGCAAATTTCATGAATTCCTTGTTTTTCATTGCTGAGTAATATTCCATTGTGTAGATGTACCACAATTTCTGTATCCATTCTTCAGTTGAGGGGCATCTGGGTTGTTTCCAGCTTCTGGCTATTACAATAGTCTGAGTTTTTATGCCGCCTTAGGAGAATCTAGGCTGAGGGAAAGGTAGAGAAAATTATTAAGCTTTGTTGTCGCAGAAGAGAGGGTAAAGGCAGGAAGCCAGTGCAGGTCAGCCTCTAGCATCTGCAGTTGTAAGGCTTGCTCTACCCCTTCCCTAACTTTTGTGCGTCCCTGGGGCAATCTGTGTTGAACCCGGCTTTGAAGCCATTTCATTCACAATTCGGTTTCTTATCGTTAGATGGACTAGATGCAAGAATATGTGATGGTGTAACTACCTGTCTTAGTTGCATTTCTGTTGTTGTGAGAAAATTCCGTGAAAAAAAAAAAACAACTTAAGGTCGAAGGTCACAGTTCATCCCTGTAAACTCAACATTGGGAGGAACTTGAAGGAGCTAATTACTTTACACCCAAGAGCAGAGAGCAATGAATTAATGCCTGCATAATGGTGTTCAGTGGCTTTCCCCGTTCCATTCAGTCCAGAGTCCAGGCCTCTCACACACACTCTCTACCTCAATTAGCACAATAAATAGAATCCCTCACTGGTAGGCCTCGAGGTAACCATAATGCAGACTATTCCTCAGTGAGAGTCCTTTTCAGGGGATTCTACATTGTGTCAAGTTGACAGTTAAGGCTAATGTTTACACTACTCACTAAGCTGAGATGCTTATGAGGGGGAAAGGGGAGAAAGGCAGTCCTTTTTAAAATTTATTTATTATTAGTTTTTTTTTTTTATGTGTGGGTGGTTTTGGTTGCATGTTTGGTCTGTCTATACTGTATGTGTAAAGTGCCTTTGGAGGCTGGAAGAGAGCATCAGATCTTCCAACTGAAGCGATAGGTGATTGTGATCTGGGATTTGAACTGGTGGCCTCTGGAAAAGTACCCAAAGTGCTCCTAATCGCTGAGCCATTTCTCTAGCCTTCAAAAATGGTATGAGTGTGTTCCTCTGGTTGGGTGGAGATTTCATAGGGCCTGTGGAGACCAGCTTTGTTTTTTGTTATTGTTGTTGTTTTGTTTTTTGTTTTTACTTGTTTGGTTGGTTTTTGTTTGACAGCCCTGTTCTTCCTCTTGTCAGTGTACCTATCCCATAGCCAGCCACAACCCCTCTCTTATTAACATTCCTCTATTTCCAACCTCACCATTTCAACCCTGTCGTGCATGGGATAACACTGTCATCCTTCTCTTTTTGATGTTATTGTTAATCGTGCTTCTTCTTCAGTTTTTCATTTCTAAGCCAAAATGCTACTGAATTTTAATTCAATCAGTTCACTTTGTATTGAATTCACTTATTTCCTCCTAAGCTTTTTGTTGGTGTGTTTAGGGTTCTGTGCCAAGATTATGTAACATGAAAAACCTTCCTGAAGGTGACAGCTTTCATCTCTTTGTCTAAATGTTTCGCCTAGGGCTTAGACTACTTTGCTAAATGGAGAAGGTAAGAGTAACTGCCTTTGCCTGTTCTTGAAGTTAGAGAAAAAATATATATAAATTCTCTGTTGAATATGATGCTAACCTGGCTTGTCAAGTAATGAGCCACAGTGGGACTAGATTTAGCAAGTCATTTACTCGGTATGTCTGCTGGGTTCCTGGGTGGGCAAGGATGCACCCAAGCTGCTGCTGTGAGGGGCTAAAAATAACCTCTTATCTCTTCTCTGTCACTGAAGATAAAACCTGAGGATGGTTAATTCATAAAGAAAAGAGTTTGGTGTTTTGACTTTTTTTCCTCTTGTGGTTCTGGTTGCTGGGAAGGTGTTAACAATTGTTTTTCTTCTAGCCTGAGCTTCATGCCATACCAGTTGTTGTACTGAAATGACTGGTCATGTGATGAAGGCAGAAGCAAGAGAGTAAGACAAGGATGCTGCATTCACATTGTGATGGCTTGTTCTCAAGGAAATGTGTCTGGTTTCATGGCAACTACAATAATTCCATTATAAAAATAGAGCCCCATGACACAAACATATTCCCAGGATTTCTCTGTTTCAATGCTTTATACTGGCCACCATGTCCCAACACAGGTCGTAACACACAACCCTTATGCAAACCAGCAAGGTCATTTAAACTCAGGGTTAGCCTTCTAGCTTTGCCTTTCAAGTGCCAGGATTATGGGCACCTGCACAGTGCTTGGCCATTTAAGTATCTTTTGTCGGACCCTGCTCTCAGAATGCACATAGACAAGTCTAGCAAGTGGTCCCATTGGGTAGAAGATTGATGCTGAGGAGAAGTTCAAATCTCAAGGCAGGTGGTTTTGGTAACAGTTCCTATCAGAATTGTCGTGGGGCTCCTAGGGTAACAAGGCCATTTCTGGTTCTGGAACAAGAACAATATTCAACAAAGGTGCCACCTGAGTGCATCTCCCCTTCCAAAGGACCTGTCTGTGACGTCAGGTTTCATGGGAATGTTGTGAAGTCCTATCTGAATCTCAAATTCCCCACAAATATCCCTTTATCTGTGGATGATTGTAAAATTACTGTTGCTATCGGGGGAGATGAAGGGGGACCTCCTTGTAATACCACCCCAAATCTGTTTATATCTCATAGGTAAGCATTTTAAATTCAGTCTATTTCCCAACATAGTTTGACTTGGGTATTTTTTTTTTTATTTAAAGCAATATGTTCCTATTAAAATAAAATAGTTATAATAGAAGATAAAAGAATAAATAATGAATGGTTATTTAGAATTTCTTCTTTAAGTAGGCATTTATTTTTACTTCTTTTTTAAGTTTATTTATTTTTTATTGATTTCAATTTATTCACTTTGTATCCCAGCTGTGTAGCCCCCACTCTTGTCCCCTCCCACTCCTACCCTCCCTCCCTCATCTCCTCCCATGCCACTCCCCTAGTCCACTGATAGGGGAGGACCTCCTCCCCTTCCATCTGACCCCAGCCTATCAGATCTTATCAGGACTGGCGGCATTGTCTTCCACTGTGGCCTGGTAAGGCTGCTCCCCCCTCAGGCGGAGGTCCTTAAAGAGTCAGCCACTGAATTCATATCAGAGACAGCCCCTGTTCCCCTTACTAAGGAAACCCACTTGGACACTGAGCTGTCATGGCCTACATCTGTGCAGGAGTTCTAGGTTATCTCCATACATGGTCCTTGGTTGGAGCATCTGTCTCAGAAAAGATCCCCTGTGCCCAGATTTTTTGGTTCTGTTGCTCTCCTTATGATGCTACAGACCCTTCCACATCTATCTCCCCCTTCTTTCATGAGATTCCCTGCACTCTTCCCAAAGTTTGGTTATGAGTCTCATAATCTGCTTTGATACCCTGATAGGTAGAGTCTTTCACAGGCCGTCTGTGGTAGGCTTCTATCCTGTTACCTGTTTTCTCCTTCTTCCAATGTCCATCCCACTTGTCTTTCTGAGTGAGGATTGATCATCTTACCCAGAGATCTTCTTCTTGCTTAGCTTCTTTAAGTGTACAGATTTTAGTATGTTTATCTTATATTATATGTCTAATATCCACTTTTAAGTAAGTATATACCCTGTGTGTCTTTCTGCTTCTGGGATACCTCACTCATTGCCACAGGAGACAACTTCCTGAACAGAACACCAACAGTACAGGCTCTAAAAGCAACAATCAATAAATAGGACCTCATGAAACTGAAAAGCTTCTGTAAAGCAAAGGACACTGTCATCAGAACAAAATGACAGCCTACAGACTGGGAAAGGATCTTCACCAACCCTATATCTGACAGGGGGCTAATATCCAGCATATATAAAGAACTTAAGCTAAACAACAAAAAAATCAAGTAATCCAATTTAAAAAATGGGATACAGAGCTAAATCGAGAATCTCAATAGAGGAATATTGAATGGCAGAGAAACACTTAAAGAAATGCTCAGTTTCCTTAGTTATCAGGGAAATGCAAATCAAAACAACCCTGAGATTTTGTCTTACACCCATCAGAATGTCTAAGATCAAAAACTCAAGTGACAACACATGCAGGAGAGGATATGGTGGTATATTTCCACTGTTGGTGCAATTGTAAACTTGTACAACCACTTTGGAAATCCATCTGGCTCTTTCACAGACAATTAAGAATAGTGCAACCTCAAGTTCCAGCTATACCACTTTTAGGCATATAAACCTGGAAACAACCCAGATGTCCATCAACAGAGGAATGGATACAGAAATTGTGGTACTTTTACACAATGGAATACTACTCAGCAATTAAAAACAAGGAAATCATGAAATTTGCAAGCAAATGGTGGGATCTAGAAAAGATTATCCTGAGTGAGGTATCCAAGAAGCAGAAAGGCACACACAAGTATATACTCACTTAAAATGGATAGGAGACCTATAATAGAGGGTAAACATACTAAAATTTGTACACCTAAAGAAGCTAAGCAAGAAGGAGGACTCTGGGTAAGATGATCAATCCTCACTCAGAAAGAAAAGCAAGATGGACATTGGAAGAAGGAGAAAAGAGTAAACAAGACAGGAGTCTTCCTCAGAGGGCCTGTGAAAGGCTCTACCCAGCAGTGTATTAAAGCAGATGCTGAGACCCTTAACCAAACATTGGGCAGAGTGCAGAGAATCATATAAAAGAAGAAGGAGTTAGTATGACCTGGAGAGTACAGGAGCTCCACAAGGACCAAATATATCTGGGCACAGGGGTCTTTTATGAGACTGTATCTCCAACCAAAGACCATGTATGGATATAACCTAGAACCCCTACTCTAATGTAGCCCATGGTAGCTCAGTATCCAAGTGGGTTTCCCTAGTAAGGGGAACAAGGACTATTTCTGACATGAACTCAATGGCTAGCTCTTTGACCTCCCCCCCACCTCCTGAGGGAGGAGCAGCCTTGCTAGGCCACAGAGGAGGACATTGAACCCAGTCCTGGAGATACATGATAAGCTAGGGTCAGATGGAAGGGGAGGAGGACCTCCCTTATCAGTGGACTTGGAAAGTGGCAGGGAGGAGATGAGGGAGGGAGGGTGGGAGTGGGAGGGAATGAGGGATCTGGCTACAACTGGGAAACAAAGTTAATAAACTGTAACTAATATTAAAAAAATAAAAATTTAATTAAAAAAATATGCTCAAGTATACAAGGACATTTGCTCAGCCACATTTGTAGCAGCTTTATTCGTAATAGCCAGAATCTGGAAACAACCCAGATTTCCTCAACTAAGGAATGGATACATAAATTGTGGTACATTTACACAATGGAATACTACTCAGCAATTAAAAACAAGGAATTCATGAAATTTATAGGCAAATGGTGGGATCTAGAAAAGATCATCCTGAGTGAGATAACCCTGAAGCAGATAGAATTTCTAATATTTGGCAAATTGATAAAGCTTAAAAATCATAATGTTTTATCTATTCAGCCTCTATTTTTGTCAAGAAATCCCACAAATTATTGTTCTTAAAGTATAAAATAAAATATAGGAGTGTTGGGGATATATCTCAGAGGTCAAGAACACTGGCCAAGATGGGTGTTTTGGCACTTGCCTGTAATTGCTTCACTTGGAGAGGCAGAGGCAGGCAGATCTCTGTGAGCTCAAGGCCAATCTGGTCTACAAAGCAAGTCCAGGACAGCCAAGGCTACATACCTTAACCCTGTCTTGAAAAACAAAGAAAAAAAAAAAGATCCTGGAGATCTGGATCTTCCAGGATCCAGGAAGAGTACAGGCTACTCTTCCTATTCTTCTAAGGTCCAGGTTCAATTCCCAGTATGCACATGGTTGTATGCAGTCTTCTGTAACTTCAGTCTAAGGAGGTCCAACGCCCTTTTCTGGCCTCCAAGAACACTGGGCATGCACATGGTACACAGACATACAGGAAGAAAAACCACCTTTATGCATAAGATTAAATAAATTACAAATTCTAAGATCTCAAACACAAGGATCTGAGATGACCATGCAATGATGTTTTTGTGCCAGACATAAGAAATTGAAAACATATTCACTGCTCAGAAAAATAAGTAACAGATAGCATTGTGTATGTATGTATTGATGATATTCCTATGAATCCATAATTTTTCCATCATGATATAATTAAGATTTGGGATATATGTTTCTCTTTTTGTATGTGTGTATATATACTTATTACGTGTTATAAAGTTGCATATGTATTTATATAGTAGGTGTGTCATAATTTTGCATACACTTGGCATGAGCCGCCTAAGGCTGGAGCTCTAAAAATTAGCAAAGAAGAAAATGAGGAGGTGGGAGGAAGGAAAGGGAAGGAAAAAGAAACGGTATTCTCTGGTAAAATTGAGACTTACAAATCTAAGTCTCTCTTCTATCAGGATAATGATTATGATCGATGTAGAAGACAATTAGCTCTGCATGGCCAGGCTCCCTGCCCTAACTGCTTGATCTTATACCTATGAAAACAGTTATAGGGAAACAGTTTTAAAAAGACCACACTGCACAGCACACTTAGAGACCACCTTGTCCCTTCCAAGGGAGCCCAAAGGGTTCTATATTGTAAAGGTGTGTGAGAAAAACTGATTTCAAAGTCAGCCGAGTATGAGAATTTCCTGTTCAACCTTTGGTGACACATTAGTGAGAAATCTCCTCTTCCCTTGACTCACCCTGAGCATCATGAGGCAGCCTGCAAATCTGGCAGTCGCTGACGTCCTAGGTTTCTGCCACTGACTCTCACCTTTTGGTGCTCAGCTCCCACAGGCCTCCTGTGAGCACCACACCTCACCGCAGGAGGCCTGGCTCTCTGGCAACAGAGGGAGTTTGTCACTGCTCCCTTGTCTCCACCAGTCCAGTCAGTGAGGAGACTCTGCTATGCTGCATGGGGAGCAGCTGAGGCACAGTTCAGACAGAGACTCAAACTGAGACACGGGTGCCTTTAAACAGCCAGGATAAATCCAGGCACATGGACACACACTGGAGGACTGTCCCACAGTTCTGTCCTTGTCTGTGGAGGCTTAGTCATCTCCTCGTATTTCTGTTTCTTTATCAATGTAATTACGCTTGCAGCTGCAGATGACATGATAAGGTGTGAATTTTAAGTGTTGCAGGTCGTGTTCTGTGGCTCTTTGGAGAGAAACACATCGATTTATCCCAGAAGGAACAGGTTCTTAAAAGGACTTTCACTGAGCGGTGACAAACAGGGATAGTGGAAGTTGAAGCTAAAATAGTAATTTCAATAGCTCAGAGTTATTGAATGCTCCGCATGCCAGAGGTGAGTATAAATTTCCTTATTTTTTTTTCACATTTTAGATGAATGCACTGGGCGATTAGTAACTTCTCAAAGTTCACATGCAAGTTTTGAAACCAGAATTAATTCTAGATCCCACTGACTCCAGGGCTAATTGAATGAATTATTAAGCTATGTTGAGTTATTAGGATTATATTTTATGTGACTAAAATGATACTGACTTTGACAGCCTTAGACTCTTTGGGAAAGTTTAAACCATCAACATTCTACTGTGAATCATTTTTATCATGTTATGGTTTCACATGTTAGCTAATTATTTCTTTAAATAAAATGGGTATTAAAATCACTTTTGAAGTATATCCAATATCATTTGTTTTATGTAAGGTTTTCTGACGTACCATTTTTTAGCATTTGCAATATGTTTAAGTTTTTAGTCATTCCTCTGAACTCAGTTATTTCAAATAAAACAAATGTAAGAACATACAATTTATTTTTAACAAAAATATTAGCTATTAAAAGTAATACGCAAGTTTTATATGCATATATTTGTATCAGTCCTCCTAGACTACCCATGTAGAGCACTCGTGGTTGGTTTCAACTTATTACAAAAGTTCAGCATAGTTGTGTGTGCATGAGCATATCTGCATATATGTAGCAGTGATAATTAAAGAGGAGCTCAAGAATTCGATAGAGTGTAGACCATGAAACAGATTGGAAGAGAGAAGGATGGAAATAATGTGAAATTCTCTAAACAATAAAAATTTTAAATTAAAGAAATGAATTCAACATTCCTTTCTGTTACATTGTTGATATCTTTTATGTAAGCATTAAACATTTCATGGTGTTAGTACTATGAAAACTAAATTTAATTTATAAAACATTTCAATTGTTTTGCAAACACCTTTCATCCTCGCTAAGTTATTGTCCTATCAAAGTATTTTGTCAAAAGCGGATTATCTTTTTAAAACTTTGTTAGTATTGTTGTTATTTTATCACAGCACACGTACTCATTGAGCAAGAAAAACCAATAACTTTAGATTAAAATTTCCACCTCCGAAATGAGCTCTGATGTTCTAAACTCCACCCCTTTTGGTTTCATCAGAATGTATACCTTTTTGTGAAACACCGCCCGCCGTAACTTAGACCCGACCCTACCATTACTCACCTTCAGAGATGAACGAAAGAGTCACCTACGCAGAGCTGAATGTGGCAAAGAGCTCAAGGAACCAGCAAAGAAAAGCAAGGGGTCCGCGCAGTTCCATTTCAGTGATAGAGCAGGAAATCACCTATGCGGAATTCAGCTTTCACGATGCTTCTCCAGAGCACAGCCCAGTTTGCAGGGACCGCCACTGCAAAGGTGAGGTACCAAATGGAACCTACCAAATGGGACCTCACTGCAATAGGATGCCAGGAGCATAACGGGGTGTGGGCAGCAGTGAAAATGGCCTCCTTGTGAGGATCAGAGCTCTGAATAGACCCGCGCTTTAAAAAGACAACTTACTCACTTTATATCCTGTTTGTAGCCCCCTCCCAGTCCTCTTCCCCCTCCCTCCTTTCCTCTTCCACCCCATCCCCCATCCCTAGTCCACTGAAAGGGGGAGGCCTCCTCCTCTACCACCTGACCCTAGTCTATCAAGCCTCATCAGAACTTGCCTGGATCCTCTTCGTCTGTGGCCTGGCAAGGACACCACACCAGAGGGAGGTGATCAAATGGCATGCAACAGAATTCATGTCAGAGTCAGCCCCTGCTGTCTTTACTAGGGAATCATTTGGAAACTGAGCTGCCTATGGGCTTCATCTGAATCTTCTCCATGCGTGGTTGGTGTGTCAGTCTCTACAGGACCCCCTGGGCCCAGATTTGTTGGCTTTATTGGTCTCCTTGTGGAGCTCCTCTCCCCTCCCGGTTCTTCTGTCTCTCCATTCTTCCATAAGATGCCCTGTGCTCTGCCCAAAGTCTGGCTGTGAGTCTCAGTATCTGCTTTGATACCCTGCTGGGTAGAGACTTTAAGCGGACATCTGTGGTAGGCTCCTGTCCTGTTCCCTCTCTTCCACAGCTTCTGGTGCCTATCCTGTTAGCAATTCTGTATGAGAATTAAACATCCTCCCCAGGGTCCTCCTTAGTATTTTGTTATTTTATGCCTGGATTTTAGTATGTTTATCCTATATTATATGGCTAATATCCACTTATAAGTGAGTATATACCATGTGTGTCTTTTTGCTTCTGAGATACCTCACTCAAGATGATCTTTCCTAGTGCCATCCATTTGCCTGCAAATGTCATCATTTGTTTTTAATAATTAAGTAGTATTTCATTGTGTAAATGTACCATAATTTCTGTATCTATTCTTTGGTTAAGAGACATCTAGGTTGTTTCCAGATTCTGACTATTACATGAAAAGCTGCTATGAACATAGTTGAGCAAAAGTCCTTGTTGTATGGTGGAGCATCTTTTGGGTATATGCCCAGGAGTGGTATAGTGGTATAGTGGTAGCTGTGTCTTGAGGTGCACTATTCCCAAATTTTCTGAGAAGACGTCAGATTGATTTATAAAGTGATTGTACAAGTTTACATTCCCACCAGCAAAGGAAGAGGGTTATCCTTTCTCCACATCCTCTCCAGCATGTGTTGTCTCTTGAGTCTTTGATCTTAGCCATTCTGATGGTTGTGAGGTGGAATTTCAGAGTAGTTTTGATTTGCATTTTCTGATGACTAAGGACATTGAGAATTTCTTTAAATGTTTCTCCACCATTTGATATTATTCTGTTTAGAATTTTCTGTTTAGCTCTGTACCCCATTTTTAATTGGATTACTTGGTTTGTTGGTGTTTAATTTCTTGAGTAATCAAGCAAGTAAAAGACTTGTATGAAAAAAACTTCAAGTCTCTAAAGAAGATATTGAAGAAGATATCAGAAAATGGAAAGATCTCCTATGCTCATGTATTAGTAGGATTAACATAGTGAAAATGGCCATCCTACCAAACGCAATCTACAGATTCAATGCAATTGCCAGTAAAATATCAACACAATTGTTTACAGACCTTGAAAGAACAAGTATCAATTTCATATGGAAAAACAAAAACCCTAGAATTGTTAAAACAATCCTGTACAACAAGAATTTCTGGAGGTATCTCCATCCCTGATCTCAATCTGTACTATAGAGCAACAGTAATAAAAATTGCATGATACTGGTGTAGAAGCAGACTGGTGGATCAATGGAATGGAATTGAAGACCCAGAAATAAACCCACACACCTACGGACATCTGATTTTTGTCAAAGATGCCAAAACCATACAATGGAAGCATCTTCAACAAATGGTGCTGGTCTAACTGGATATGTACATGTAGAAAAATACATATATATCCGTATTTATCACCCTGCACAAAATTAAGGTCCGAGTGAATCAAAGACCTCAACATAAAACCAGACAAAGTAAATCTGTCAGAAGAAAACTTGGGGAAAAGCCTTGAACTGGTTGGCCTAAGAGACAACTTCCTAATCAGAACACCAACAGCTTAGGCTCTAAGATCAACAATTAATAAATGGGACCTCATGAAACTGAAAAGCTTCTGTAAAGCAAAGGACACTGTCAGCAGAACAACATGACAGCCTACAGACTGGGAAAGAATCTTCACTAACCCTTCATTTGACAAAGGGCTAATATCCAAACTATATAAAGAACTGAAGAAATTAAACACCAACCCTTGCTTTTTTAAATTGTGAGCATGGATGACATACTGTTGAAAGAATTTGTGGATAATTTGTGGATCATTCTGTCCACCAAAAGTGAATTAATGTTGCCTACAGCAGATTGTGGCATGGAGGAGGGCCTGCAGCCAAAGTTTATCTGTCTGACTCATTGTATGTGTGTAGGGGTGTGTGTGTATATATAAACCTGTGAACAGCCACCCTTCGCTTGCATTTCTCTCTGCAGGTTTTCCATCTCCTTTAGAAAAACTCATTGCTGGGACCCTGGGCATCATCAGCTTTGCCTTACTAGCTGCTGTTATTATAATTACTACAGTTGCCACACCATGTAAGCATGTTTTTGTTTTTGTTTCTAAGATTATAAAGGACCTTTGAACTTTAATAACTGGAAGTGCCTTTCAAAATCTCTCATCAAGAACTGTAGCTTTTAGTTTAAAGTATGTAGTTGGATTAAATGTGGAATCATTATTGTGGTTTTCTTAATATGACTATCAGAGGAATTGTACGATATTTTTCTTTTCATTTTATCAATGATTTCATAACTCAAACACATAATTTAGAACCTTGAAGATATGAAAACAGTTTTGGAAGTGAGTTTGCCATAGGTTAAAAAAGATATTAAAATTTGGGCTTTCATTGGAGTTCTTTTCTCCCCAGTTTTTCCCATGTTATCTATTGTTTGGCAATTTAAGCTGTATTCCACAGAATCCTAATTCAAAGTGGTACATCAGCTTCAGACTAAGCAACTAAAATTGTTACAAATATTTGGGATGTTAATTTTCATAAGAATTGTTTTAACTCTTCAGATACTGAAGCAAAGGGACAGAGCAACTCTTCTTTGCCTACAACCAACAAAGGTATACATTATTTGTCGAAGTTCTGATATTTGTACACATTGTATTTTGTGTCTGACCATGCAAAGATAATAGTAGGTTTCTAGGTAGGAAATACCATAAAAACATGAATGCTATATGCTCATAAATAAACAATAAGAATGTAACCATTTTGCCCCACAATAATGTTCACACAAAATAACCACACAAAATTTTAATAATGGCTTGATTGTCCTACTGATGAACTCTGAAAAGACAGAAATTAGGTCACTATTCTAGAACAGCGCTTATTTTCTGTGATGATGAAAACAATCTGTAGGTGAACACTTGTTTATTTGCTTTAGATACACACATACAAATGGAGCCAGAGAGGTACTCATTTCTTTTGTTGCTTCTGAGTTTACGTATATATTTAATTTTATATTTATTATTCTCTAGGCTCTCTCTCTCTCTATATATATATATATGTGTGTGTGTGTATCTCTCTCTATATATATATACGTATGTATATTACATATAGTACATGAATATTCAAAGCTATGAATATATATTAATTTTCATTGTTAAGTTCATGATACTTCTAAAGAAACCACAATCTCTCTTTAGCACACCCTTGTGGTCGTTGTCCGAAGGACGGGATATCCTATTCCCACAATTGTTATTACGCTGGTGTGGAGAAAAAATCTTGGAATGACAGCTTGGAGTCCTGCCTTTCCAAAACCTGTAATCTGCTTTATATAAGTAGTGAAGAGGAGATGGTAAGAGCTGGAGTGTATCGATCATTACCTCACCTTTCTTTCTGTCAGTGCCATGTTTGTAGAGCCCCTTGATATTCTTATACATGCTTCATTTATTTACAACCTTGTATAATATTTTCATTGTTTTATTTTGCAAAGTTTTACTGATATTTGAGTACTGGTAGTTAATAGTCATTTCCAGGGTTTTTTTTTTTAATGTTATGAAAGCCATTCTTGTACAAGCGCATTTAGTCTGAAATTAACTTTGCCACTTAATTTTACCATATAAAAACTGGTCAGAAACTAACCTATTGGTCACATTACTAGGCAGACATATCTATTTCCCCCATGTCTACTGTCATCAGGCCTTCCTGCCCAAAACCGTTTTTCTGACCTATATTATAATTAGCTCCATTTGAGTTTTGTAAGACAAGGTTCAGGCATATGTGTGCACTGTTGCATAGATATTCTGTAATTTAGCCTGTAGGTCACAACCCTTTGGAGGGTAGAGTGACCCATTCAGAGAGGTCACATAAAAGTATGGAAAATACCAGATATATACATTGTGGTCCATAACAGTAGCAAATTTACAGTTAAGAAGCAGAAACAAAAATAATTCTATAGTTTTGAATCACCTCAG
>REGO01000488.1:655472-671839 GCA_010120015.1 Rhombomys opimus | reverse complement strand
GGATCTGCCATTGCAGGATAGCAGACTCCTCCCATGATGAACATAACTGTGCCTATCTGTCAACTTCTGGTCTCACAACAGAGAACTGTGCAACTTTACACACATATCTTTGTAAGTGTAAGCCCACCAGCTGAGACACCTGCACGGGGAGTCTGCCAGGTAAGGTCAGAGTTAATAACCTGAATAGAATTGTGATTGTGTGCATTTTAAAGCGAATTATATTATTTGTCCTAATAACAACTTTCTTTCAAAAGCAGTTATTGACATATAGTAAGCACACAAAAAGTACAAATACTACCTTTGTATCTGATTTGCTCAAGATAGTCTATATAATATTACATTTTATCAGATTACACATGTCCAGAAGGCTTTGTTCAGAAGTGCTGTTACTTTTCAAACTTACCATTCAATGCACTGTATTAGGACTTTGTTGTATTGCCAGTCGTATTATAAATCCAGCTTCTTTATTACATTTAGGTCATTCATTTTTACCTACATTTTCATGTATGTGTGTGTGTGTGTGTGTGTGTGTGTGTGTGTCTGTGTGTGTAGGCAAATGTGTTCTAAGATCTTTTTGTCTCATAGACATATTGAAATGTTTGCTTAATAAAGATTCAATATTTAAGGTTTGTAAAATTTATATAGAAAAGTTTATTTTTAAATATGAACATAAAATGTTTATACCTTAATTCTTTTTCAAGGTTCTTTAATCAATTTTATGCATCTTTTGTTTCTTCTTTTTGTTTTATTTTCAAGTTAGTAGTTTGTTTAGCCTCCTCCCTCATCTCCTGCTATTCCCATCCTCCCTCCATCTTTTTTGTTTTAAACTCTCTTTCACATTTTATTTTTTGTCTTCTTTTGTTAGTGTGTGTGTGTGTGTTTGTGTGTGTGTGCATGGAGCATGTATAGAACTTACAGAAGTTGTTTTTCTACTACCATGTAGGATTGAGAATTTAAACTCAGTTTGGCATGTTTGATGGCAAACATCCCACAATCCTTTGGGATTTTTTTTTTTGTTTGCTTGTTTTGGTTTTGGTTTGGTTTTTGAGACAATAACTCCCTGTGTACAGACTGACCCCAAATTGCCAGCAACCATTCTGTCTCTCTAGATCAAAAGTTTACAGGCATTTGTTCCTGAGGTTGGCTTTCTTCTATCTTTTCAGTGAAACTGACTTGTGTCCTCATTGACCGTCTCTGTTGGAATTTTGTTCTTTATCATAATTTTGAACAGTTTATTGTTTTCTACTTTTTGCTTCAGTCATTGTGAACTTCAACTTGTTTGGATTTTCTGATTTTAATTTCTTTTTTTAATTTTTATTAATTTTACTTTATTCACTTTTCTGTAATATGGCCTTTGAAGATATCAGTTATTCATATGGAAAATTTTTCTATATTTCTCATATAATTCATTTTGAAAAGAGCCTTAATGCTAATTTATTTTTCCTATCATTACTTAAATTCTAGCTATTAAGAACAAAGCTATTATGAACATGGTTGAGCAAATGTCCTCATTGTATACTTGACCATTTTTTGGATATATGCCTAGGAGTGGTATAATTGCATCTTGAGGAAGCAATATTTCTAATTGTCTGAGAAAGTGCCAGACTGATTTCCAAAGTGGTTATACAGTTTAAGTTCCCACCAGCAAAGGAGGAGGTTTCCCTTTCTCCACAGCCTATCCAACATGTGTTGTCACTTGAGTTTTTTGATTTTAGCCATTTCTGCTGGGTGTAAGGTGAAATCTCAGGGTCATTAGAATCTCCTTGCCTCAAATTTTTCTTCATTTGCTGATTTTTTTTTTGATAAGCTGAATGGAATTTTTAATGATGTTGACATGTGACTTTGGATATGGCTAGTAAGACCGAAAAACTTATTTTACATTTCATGAATAGCTACAGTTTGAATGCCTTGTGCAAGTCTGGCTCATGGCAACCGTTTTAGCTTTAGTACTGAAGCTCAGCTTTAGTTTCGTTTTTCTAAGAGTCTTCTGTGCTCACAGAAGTGAGTATGTAAGTGAGAACCTGTGTTGTTTCCATAACTTCACAGATTCATCTGTTGACTGAGGTATAATACAGACATATCTAGGTCCCACTTCAGATTAAACTCCTGTATTCTAATTCTGTATTTTATTATTATTTATCCCCTTATTTTTAAGTGCACAACAACTAATGAAATATTATTAGTGGTTTTAATGACAATTTTGTCATTACTAATATCTCCATTAATTTTTTTTGTCATCTTATGATAGTACACTATTGGTTCATTTTGTGTTTGTTACTTTGATCTTTCTTTATGCTTATGATGAGGGTTTCTTATTAATAAAAAGTTGAATTACAAACCCATATTATTTAAGGTAAATATTATGTAGCTTATATTTAATGTATTATTAGATTGTTTAAAAAATGTTATTTATAACTTGCTTTCACAAGGACAAACTATACCAGGGCACGGGAGTCCTCTATGAGACTGTTTCTCCAACCAAGGACCATGTATGCATATAACCTAGAACCACTGCTTCAATGTAGCCCATGGTAGCTCAGTACCCAAGTGGATACCCTAGAAAGGGGAACAGGGACTATTTCTGACATGAACTCAATGACTGGCTTCTTTACCTCCCCACCAACCCCTGAAGGGAGAAACAGCCTTGCTAGGCCACAGAGGAGGACATTACAGCCAGTCCTAAAGATACCTGATAAGCTAGGGTCAGATCTTCCCCTAGCAGTTGTCTTGGAAAGGGACAGGGAGGAGATGAGGGAGGGAGGGTGGAATTGGGAGGGAATGAGGGAAGGGCTACGGCTGGGATACAAAGTAAATAACCTGTGATTAATATTAAAAAAATAAAAATAATTTAATTAATTCTAATTTTTAACACTTTTATCCTGTAAACTACGCTTTTTGTATCTTTGTATTTTCATAGTATTTTCATTGATCACATTCTACTACATGAATTTGTTAATTTAACTTCAATTTGTTAATTTAACTTTAAACATTCTTTATGTCTCACATTTTACAGTATAATTCATTACTCATTAAAATCCAATAAATCACTGGCTTCCATGGGCTACATCTGTGCAGGGGTTCTAAGTTATCTCCATGATTAGTCCTTGGTTGGAGTATCAGTCTCAGAAAAGACCCCTGTGCTCAGATTTTTTGGTTCTTTTGCTCTCCTTGTAGAGCTCCAGTCCCCTCCAGGTCTTTCTATCTTGGGTTCACTAGTAATGGGAACAGGGGCTGTCTCTGACATGAACTCAGTGCTGGTTCTGTGATCACCTCCCCCCGGGGAGCAGGCAGCCTTACCAGGCCACAGAGGAAAACAATGCAGAAAGTCCTGATGAGACCTGATAGGGTAGGGTCAGATGGAAGGGGAGGAGGACCTCCTCTATCAGTGGACTGGGGAAAGGGCATGGGTGGAGAAGGGGGAGGGAGGGCAGGATTGGGAGGAGCAAGGGTGGGGGATACAGCTGGGATACAAAGTGAATAAATGATAATGAATTTTAAAAATAAAAAACTTTTAAATATTAAAAAAATCCAATAAATCAGTAAATTCACAAAAGTTCTGAAAACCTTCAACTTTTACTCACTGTCTATTCTATTATTTTCTTTCAGAACTGCTACAGTGTACTTCCTGATACTAATGAACTTTTACATTATATACTTTGTCACCAATGTTTTACCCACTCATAATCTATTTAAGAAATCTCCAATAATTCCTTCCACCCTTCTCTTTTGCATGCCCCAGGCTCATCTACAGGAAGTGTTTACCTTTAGGAGAACTTCAAGTGTTTCCTTTAGTCACAATCAACTGGTGACGGCCTACTTTGGCTGATTCCTGAGAAATGAATTAACTTTGCCCCATAGTTTAAAAAAAAAAAAACATTGACTTCTTTTTTACTTCCAAGTTAGTCATCTTTGTGTCAACATTCCTTCAATAAGATACCAAAGGACAGTTATTTTCATAGTACTTTCCTTACAGATGGGTAATTTGGAAAAACGCAATTATCCTTTTCAAAAAATAATTTTTCCTATATTTAAAGGATAAATTCTAGCTATTTTGTTATATTAAATCACTTTATTTTGTTTTCAAAGTTTTGTTACATCATTGTCTGAATGTAGATTTCATAGTTACATCCCAAAAAAGTAAAAGCCCACATTATTGTATATAATAAAAATACGTTCTATATGTCACATGTAGGATTACATAATTTAAAACTTCAAGTCAATGCCTACACCAGTGATAGATACAGCTACATTAAATATGAAAAACTAACATAAATGAATAGAACGTGATTTACAGTATTTGAGAGCTTTAAATCTTAAGTGTACCAATATGTAAACAAAATAAATTTACTTCTGATAAATTGAACATGCATAGAGTACATATACGAAGCATTTAAAAATAAGATTTGGTTTAAAAAACAAAATACAATTAATAGTAATATATGTAGACTCATTATACAAGACATGTAGGTCCATGTTCTCACAGATAAACACTAGGAGCATCTGGAATGTTAAAAACGCAATGTTGTCTCTTCAAAGAGAAAGATGTATAACTTGTTTTCTACCCAGAAAGCTGGAAGTGGAGGTGATTAATTGCCTGGTTACTTTTGCACTGGATGTCTGGCTGAAGCCATACAGTATTATCCCTCAGATACTCACCTTGAGTCTATTTTTTTCGTTAATCCATTTATATTAGATGTCACTTTGTACTTTACAGAGTTTAGATATGGTCATCTCTTAGGCTTTGTTGTGTACAAAGGCTTAATTTTCATCAGAAAACTTTTATCCAAGTTGTGCTGTGCATAAATATGTCTAAAATAAACTACTTGAGGTCAGAGTCTTAAACTTTGAATCAGTGCTGGCTAATTTCCATTGTTACCCTCTGATCATTACCCTGCTGGCCGTGGTGGTAGCAGAGAACCATACAATTCATGATTCAATTAGTGATAGTGACATTCTGAGAAATGTATCTTACATAGTCTCATGTAATGAGGCCAACTGTAATAGGCCGACTGCCGCAGCTGTAGTGTCTTCAGCTACATAATATTGTGGGACCATAGTTAAAAGTGATTCACTGCTGACCAGAATACTTTCATTGCTGTTGGTTTGTTTTGTCTGTTGGATTGCTGAAAATGTTCCCACATACTGGTCAAGTACTGTATGACACTGAGCCACATTCTTAGCCACAGAATTATGTAGCCAATGACTGTACAAGTCATACTGATGGCTCTAGGGATCTAAATTCTATTTCGGTAGAATTTAGGAAATAAAAACTTAGATTTGTTTGAGCTCAGTCTTCCAGACATTTCATGGCCATGTACACCCCTGAAGTGACAGTTAACAAACTCCCCTTTGGTCAATTTTGGAGAAGGATCCATGTAGTGCTCAGAAGAAAGTATATTCTTTTCTGTTTGGGTGAAATGTTCTGAAGGTATCTGTTAGGTCCATTTGATTCATGACATCAGTTGGTTTCATTATTTCTGTTTAGTTTCTGTCTTGTTGACCTATCAATTGGTGGGAAGAGGGTGTTGAAGTCTCCTGCTATTAATGTGTAGGGTTCAGTGTGCGATTTAAGCTTTAGGAATGTTTCTTTTATGAATTTCAGTACTCTTGCATTTGGGGCATAGATGTTCAAAATTGAGATGTCATCTTGGTGAATTTTTCCTTTGATGAGTCTGTAGTGCCCTTCCCCATCTCTTTTAATAACTTTTGCTTGATAGTGTATTTTATTAGATATTACAATAGCTACTCCTGCTTGTTTCTTGGCTCCATTTGCTTGTAATACCTTTTCTTCCAGTCCTTTACTCTGAGGTAATATCTATTTTTGTTGCTCAGGTGTGTTTCTTGTATGTAGTAGAATGATGGATCCTGGTTTTGTCATAGAATATCTTGTTTTCTCCATCTGTGTGGATTCAAAGTTTTGCTGGGCACAGTATTCTGGGCTGGCATCTGTGGTCTCTTAGGGTCTGCAGGATTTTTGTCCAGGCCCTTCTGGCTTTTAAAGTCTCTGTTGAGAAGTCTGGTGTAATTCTTATAGGTCTGCCTTTATATGTTACTTGTCCCTTATCCTTTCCGGTTTTTAATATTTTTTTTCTCTGCTCTGTACATTTAGTGTTTTTATTATGTGGTGGGAGGATTTTCTATTTGGTGTTCTGTAAGCTTCTTGTGTATTTATAGGCACCTGTTTCTTTAGGTTAGGGAAATTTTCTTCTATGATTTTGTTGAAGATATTTTCTGGGCCTTGGAGTTGGAAATCTTCACCTTCTCTTCCTATTATTCTTAGGTTTGGTCTTTTTATGGGGTCCCAAATTTCCTGGATGTTTTGTGTTAGAAACTTTTTAGATTTGGCATTTTCTTTGACTGATGTAGATTTCTTCTATTGTATCCTCTATACCTGAGGTTCTCTCTTCCATTTCTTTTATTGTGTTGGTGTTGCTTTTGTCTGTAGTTCCTGTTCTCGTCCCTAGGTTTTCCATTTCCAGGATTGCCTCAGACTATATTTTATTGCCTTTGTTTTCTTTCTCATGACTTAAACAGTTTTATTCAATTGCTTCTCTTGTTTGCTTGTGTTTTACTGTTTATCTTTAAGGGATTTTTTCATTTTCTTCACCTGTTTGTTTGTATTTTCTTGTATTTCTTTGAGGGATTTATTTATTTTCTGTTTAAAGGCCTCTGCTAGCTTTACGAGATTAGATTTAAGTTCCTTTTCCTGAGCTTCCGGTATATTAGGATATCTGATTTATTGTAGCAGGATAGTTGGCTTCTGGTGACCCTGGGTTTTGTTGCCTGTGTTATTATGTTGTTCTACAGACAAACGGTTGTCCCTAATGCTGACAGGCTTGAAGGACCCCGGTAGTCCCTGATGGCTGTCACCTTTGGTAGTTGCTGATGTCTGCCTTCTCTCTACTGACAGTCTCCAATTGTTGCTGTCCCTGGGACCCCAAGCAGAGCTGGCTGCCCAGGAGTTGGTGTGTGGAGTTCACAGAATAGACCACACCTCCGCTGTCCATCTCCAATCGCTGCTTTCCCTGAGACCACAGGCTAAGCTGGCATTTGGGTTTTGCCATACGGAGGTCACAGAACAGACATCACCTCAGCTGTTGGTGTTCAATGGCTGCAGTCCCTGAGATTAGAGGCTGAGCTGGTGCTCAGAAACACTCCTTCACTTTTTTTTTGTTTTAGGGACAGACCTTACTTAGTTTCATTCCTGGAACCAGCATGAATCTCTATAGATTAGGCCATCACTGAGTTTGAGGCACTCCTACCTCAGTTTCCCAAGTAACTTGGATTATAAATCTAAACCACTAGGCCAGATATCCTGGTTACTTTTTCATTGTAAACCTGACACAACCCGGGAAGAAGTATCAACTGAGGAATTGCCTTTATCAGATTGACTTTCTAGTCACTATTGTAAGAGGCTATCCTGAGTGTTGACTGATGTGGGATGGCTCATCCCTTTGTCTATGGCATCATTTCTAGCTGCATAGTCGTGGGCCGTATAAGAAAGCTTGAAATGAAAGCGGTATTCATTCTGGCTTTCTGTTTCAGTTCCTGCCCTAGCTTCCCTCAGTCATGGATATGACCTGAAAGTATGTGTTGAAATAAATCCTTTCCCTCCTGAGTTGCTTTGGGTCAAAATGTTTTTTGTTTCACATTTTTTGATTTACTTTTTTGTACTATATTCATCTTATTGCCCCCTCCCTCCTCTCCTCCAGCTTTCACCTTCCCTCCCATTTCCCCCCACCCCTCTCCCCTGGTCCACAGAAAGGGGGAGCCCTCTTCCTCTACCATCTGTCCCTAGCCTATCAAGTCTCATCAGAACTTGCCTGGATCCTCTTCCTCTGTGGTCTGACAAGGCTGCCCCACCAGGAGGAAGTGAGGAAGTGATCAAAGAGTGGGCAACAGAGCCCATGTCAGAGAAAACCCTTGTTCCCTTTACTAGGGAACCCACATGGAGAGCTGCCTATGGGCTACATCTGAGCAAGGCATCTTCTCTATGAGTGGTTGGGGCATCAGTCTCTGCAGACTCCACTGGGCACAGATTTGTTGTCTTTGTCGGTCTCTTTGTGATGCTCCTGTCCCCTCCAGGTCTCTCTATCCCACCACTCTTCAATAAGACTCCCTGTGCTCTGCCCAAAGTTTGGCTGTGAGTCTCTTTCTGCTTCTAACCCCTGCTGGGTGGAGTCTTTCAGGGGACATCTATGGTAGGCTTCCATCCTGGTCAAAATGTTTTATCACAGAAACAAAAAAGCCAACCAGAATGCCAGGCTTTCATGCTTTCCTTTAATTTTTGCCAATCTATTGTGCTTCATGGTATGAACTATCAATTTATATTAAACCCACACATCTATTGAAACATGCTCATTTTTACAGTGAGGTACAATTCAAAGGTCTGTGGAAATCTGAACTAGATTTTTGGATTCAGCTGCAACATAGTGTTCACCTCACATCTCACCCAGCTGGATGGTCCTAGGCTTCCCATCCTATATAAGCTTATGGGAAACTTATTACATTAAGCTTTAAGACCGTTTACCTAAAGCATAATCCTGACATCTCCTGTTACACTCCAGTCCAGTGACTACACAAGAAGTAGCCTGACTGGAATTACACCCTCAAAGTGCTCCCAGCACCTTGAAGGAAATGAAAAGAATTGCCATGATTCAAATAAGAATCGTATTCACCTTTCTGTGTGAGTGTCAGAGGACACGCACGGCAATGGTGAGTTGAAACTGGAAACTGGTTCATTATAATTCATTTCACATTTAATAGTCCAACATCTAAAGTGGATATGGTAAATATATTATTGATGTGCTGCTAAAATCTCTATCATTTTACGAAACACACATTTACTGAAAACGCAAACCCATTCTAAAAAAAGAATTAGATTTGTGGTTGAGGCATTTTGGAATGAGTTTATCTTTTCTATTCTGCATGCATGTAACCCTCCCACCCCATGAACAGCTATTTCCTTGACTTTCTCACGGCTTCCATTTCTCCCTGCAGATTTCTTGTTCCTGTCAGATGAACTCGAGACTAGAATCCAAAGGATCATCTGCTCCCTCTAAACGTCCCATTTGGCAATGACAAACATAATTGTTGATGCCTGTAAGAATGATTTTTGGATGAGTATAGGGGAATTTTTCACTCTGATGGCAGGAAGCCTCTGTACATATTTCTCTGTATGTAGTCATGACACACTTAACATATTTTTATTTATGTGTTCTTGTAAAAAGAAGTCTGTCAAATGTTTATTCTGAATTTATCAAAACTGCAATAACAAAGTTATTTCATCTCTATGTGTTGTAATTTTGTAATTCAGTGAGATGCTTCTACAGACTTAAAAAGAAAACATATCTAAGAAGCCTCCAATGTAAACACGCAAACAAACCAAGCTATTGCCAAGGCTATTATTGGTGGCTTTCTGCAAACTGAGGGTGAGGCCTTGTTGCTGAAGACAACACCTACACAATTCATTGAACACAGAGAAGTTTAGCTGGTGCTTAAGTAAAGATTGTACCTTGCCAGGCTGCAGAGGAAGTCTCTGCAGCCAGTCTTGAGACCTGATAGGCTAGGGTCAGATAGGGAAGGAGGACTTCCCCTATCAGTGGACTAGGGGAAGGCCATGAGAGGAGAAAAGGGAGGGAGGGTGGGATTGGGAGGAGGTGAGGGAGGGGATTACAGCAGGGATACAAAGTGAATAAATTGAAATAAATAATAAATACAGAGACTGTGGTAGCATGCACAGGGCCTGCATGGGCCTGAACCAGATGGACTCCTAGAACTGGAAGTTGAAATAAACACGTCCCCATTTCTAACCCAGAAGCTCTCTCCAATTGATAGACACTTGCAAGTAAAATTAATTTTCTCAAAGGGAGTCACATTGAGGAAAAAAACTCACTCTTAAAGGTAGGCTCTAGGTCCAGGCCCAACTATAGATGGCCAACTCAAAACTAACTCTTTAGCATCTTTGGAGGTTTTTTGTCTCCAATGTTGTCAGTCTTTGTTTTTGTTTTGTTTTTTTAACTTACAGATCCTTCACATATGTATTTTGGCTTCTGGTTTTAAATTTTATTTAAAATTCCTGTGTGTGAATGTGTATGTCTCTGTGTCTGTATGCATTTCTTGTGCTTTTTGATTGACTCTTTTTTTTCTGCCTGTTGTTTTGTCCCATTATGAGTTGTTTTGTTTTGATTTATATTATTTATTGATATTCCTTTGATGCCCGTTTGTTTTCTAACGGGAGACGAAAAGAGCATAGAGACAGATGAGAGGTGAGAGATGGAGAAACTGGAAGGTGTTGGGAAGGGGAAACTAATCAGAATATATTATATGAAAACATCTTTTTCAAGGAACGAGAAAAAAATCTAAGAGCTTCTTGTAAGGGGAAGCTTGGTCATTGTGGTTAGTCCTTTCTCGCCTTTATAGAACACATAGCAATTCTCGTGAGATACTCGGAAAATTACGCTACACAGCACACTTAGAGGACCACTGTGTCCTTTCAACAAGAACCCAAAGGGTCCTACAGTGTAAAGGTGTGATGAGAAAAACTGATTTCAAAGTCAGCCAAGTATGAGAATTTCCTGTTCAACCTTTGGTGACACGTTAGTGAGAAATCTCCTCTTCCCTTGACTCACTTTGAGCCTCATGAGGCAGCCTGGGAAGTTCGCAGTCTCTGCCTTCTTAGGTTTCTGCCACTGACTCTCACCTTTTGGTGATCAGCTCCCACAGGCCTCCTGTGAGCACCACACCTCACTGCAGGAGGCCTGGCTCTCTGGCAACAGAGGGAGTGTGTCACTGCTCCCTTCTCTCCACCAGTCCAGTCAGTGAGGAGACACTGTTATGCTGCATGGGGAGCAGCTGAGGCACAGTTCAGACAGAGACTCAAACTGGGACACAGATGCCTTTAAATAGCCAGGATAAATCCAGGCACATGGACACACACTGGAGGACTGTCCCACAGTCTGTCCTTGTCTGTGGAGGCTTAGTCATCCCCTCGTGTTTCTGTTTCTTTGTCAATGTAATTACGCCTGCAGCTACAGGTGACCTGATGATAAAGTGTGAATTTTAAGTGTTGCAGTTTGTGCTCTGTGGATCTTTGGAGAGAAACACATCGATTTATCCCAAAGAGCACAATGGAGAGCTTGACAGACCAAGTTGGGTATTAACTGCCTTAACTACCTTACATTTATTGTGTACACTTGAACTCACCTTCTAGAGGAGTAAACAGGGTTACTGGATTCCAACTTCCAGTAACTTTTCTACAGTCACATGTTATGAGCCTCAAAGCCAGAATTAATTCTAGATCTCACCATTTCCAAGACTCATGGATTAAATTGTTAAATCAAATCTTCTAGTGCAATTGAATTAACAATCAGTTAAAACAGTGTATTATAACAACCATAGGTTCTCTGGGCAAGTATGAACCAACAATATTCAATTACATAGTACATTCATTTCATCACTTTGTAGTTTCAGGGTTTAGCCATGGTATGAATAACTATTTTCTCAAGTAAAATAAGTACTAAAAATCACTTCCAAGAAAAATAAAATTTAAAGTATTTCAATTATTATTTAATTTGCACATGTTTATTTTGACACAAAACATTTTCTAATACTTACAATATCCTTAATTTTTTTTAATTTCTCTGAACCCCTCCATTACGCCAAATAGATTCGAATTTAATAGCACTTTATTTTATTAAATTCATATAAATTATTGACTAAAAATAAGATAATCCAAGTAATTAAAATATCAGCCTTCCTAGTCATTCAGTTTTAGAACATTCAGTTTCTACTCCTTATTGAATTAAAACAATGTGAAAGTGACGCATACTTAGTTTTTATTACAGCATTGGGCCTTTTCATGTAGGCATTGAAATATCTCACAGTGTTATTCCTATGAAAACTGAATTTAATGTATAAATTTTACGCTTTATTTGTGAACCTTTTGGTCTCACTAATTTATTTTCATTTCCCCTACTAAAAGTTTGTCAGAGTTAGAGTATTTTTTTAGCCATAGCACAGGAGCTCAAAGCACAAGTTAAAATTTAGATATTTAAACTGTACAAAGGCTCCGGTTCTCTGTGAGCTCCTCCTTCGTGACTGCATCAGGATGTGCAGCTTCTTAAGAAGCAACTCCGTAGCACAGATCACAGCAGAATCACTGAAGAGCACGGAGCAGGTATCATTCCGCAGACAGGAATCATGGGGGACTTGCTGGGACATGAACGTCGCTCAGAATCCAGGGAAGCAGCAAAGAAAACCCAGTCACAGCTTCATTTCAGCAAGGGAGCAAAAGATCACCCGCTGGAGTTCAGCCTTCAACATGCTTCCCGGAAGCACCCCAAGACCAGCAGACACCACAACTGCAAAAGTAAGGCACCAAATCTCAGTGTAACTGCCCTGGGGTTTCTCCTGGCATGCGGAGGTGGGAATATGTTCCTTAAGGGAAGGAAAGGAGCTCCAATGTGGCCCAGGCCCAGGTAAGCTGTGAGCATAGTTTTCATGCAGGCATTGTTGCAAGAGCATCTGCAAATGCGATGGTATTTCCTACTGACTGATTACAGCATAGAGGAAGGCCTGGGGCTCAGTTTATCCTCCTGCTTCTCTGAGCTCTCTTCTGTGTAAACCCTGTGGACATGAGTCCGTTTTCTTTCTCATCACTTCCATTTATCTCTACAGACTTTTTATCACCTCCAGAGAAGCTCATCTCTGGGATCCTGGGCATCATCTGGTTTGCCTTATTGGTCGCTTTGGTGATATCAGCCAGAGTTGCCTCTCCATGTAAGCATACTTTCAAGACATTTTAGAAGCGCCTTCCCCTTTGATGACCAAGTGTCTCTCAATGTTTTTTCCTATTAAGAAACATAGCTTTTATTTTCAAATACATATGTAGATTAAATGTGAAATGGTTACTCTAATTTTGTCAAACTTAAGAATGACAGGGGCATTACAATATATTTGCTGTTAAGTATACCAGTTATGACTTTTAAAATTCAACAACACTCTTTAGAATACTCCAATGAGAAACACAAATTAAGTTTTGAAAGTGTTTCCCCTAATGGGTTGTATGGTGAAGATGTTGAAATTTAAGCTTTCATTTGAACTAATTTTTCCCCAAGACTTTACCATATTATTCATATTTTTGCAAACGCAAATGTATTCTGTGTTTATTCTAATGCATAGAGTTCATCACTTTCAAGCTAAGAAGGTAAAATTGTTTGGATGTCCAATTTTTTGAGCAGTACTTTACCTCTCCAGATATTGAACCAAAGGCGCAGAACCACTCCCTCGTGATCATAACCCAAAAAGGTACACCTCACTTGTCAAAGTTCTGAGGTTTGTACACATTATGTTTTGTGTCTAACTTAAACCATGCAAAGGCTTAAGTTATATTTCTAGGAAGGAAATACTCTAGAAACGTTAACACTACATTCTCGTAAATAAACATTAAAGGATCAAAATACTTTTTGTTCAGCAATAAGAAGAAATAATAAGGTAAAAAAAAACATTCAAAAATTTGATGGTTGACATAAGTTCCTTTTTGGCAAACTATGTTGAGTTAGAAGTGAAATCAGTCTTATAGAATAGAGATTATACTCAGTGAAATTATGAAAAAATTTGCTGAGACGATTTGTTTATGGTTTATATGCTTTATATGGACACATAAACTATGGACCAGAAGCTAACTCTGTGTTGGAGTGTATTGGGGTGTGTATTTTGTTTTCTGTATAACAGCATATGGAGTACATAGGTATGTTTTGTACATCATGGATGTTCAGAACTATGCAAACATGTAAGTTAATTTTTATTATTAAGTTCACATTGTTTCTAGTTAATAAATCATAATCTTTCTTCAGCACATCCTTGTGGTCGTTGTCCGAAGTACGGGATATCCTATTCCCACAATTGTTATTACTCTGGTGTGGAGAAAAAATCTTGGAATGACAGTTTGGAGTCCTGCATTAGCCAAACCTGTAATCTGCTTTATATAAATAGTGAAGAGGAGATGGTAAGAGCTGATATGTGTCAATCATTGCTTAACCTTTCATTCTGTCAATGTGATGTTTGTAGAGGCCATTCATATTTTTTTTTTCTGAAAACAGGGTTTCTCTGTGTAGCCTTGTCTGTCCTGGAACTCACTCTATAAATCAGGCTGTCCCCAAACTCACAGAAATCCACCTGCCTCTGCCTCCGGAGTGCTGGGATTAAAGGCATGTACTACCGCCAACCTGCTCATTCTTATTCTTATTTATGTTTCATTTATGTACAGCCCTGTATAATATTTTGTTATTTTATTTTACAATGTTTTATTTGTATTTATTTATATTTATTGTAGTAAATATTTATTTCCAGTTTTTTTACTTTTATGTATGAAACCCATTCTTGTACAAGTGCTTTTAGTCTGAAATAAACTTTGCCATTTAGTTTTACTGTAAATGAAAAAAAATCTATACATGTCCTGGTGGCTCAGACTGATCAGTAAGTGACTAGATGGAGGCAATTCTGGTCAATTATTAGAACAGGTGTTTCCATTTCCCCCGTGTCCTTTCACTGTGTATGCTCTTATCAGGTTTTGTGCCTAAAATTTTTTCCTGACATTTGCTCTCACAAATTGTGCTTAACATTGAGCTGCACAGGCATAGAATCAGCCTGCACGCATTTTTATCTTGCCACTGTAGCCTCTCTGATGGTGTTTGGGGCAGTCCGTCCACACTATTGCACTGATATCTGCGGCTTTCTGGACTATCACTGCTGTAGTGTCTGAGGATTATGCTCTAAAACCTGTGCCCCTGAGCAGAAGCTGTGAGAGAGTCATGCCCTTAGGCACATGTACTTATCCGACTCCAACCCACAGCTCTGCGCTGGTGTCCTTTAGTGAGAAAAACAAAACCACTCCCTCTGGTTAACCATGCTTACCAGCACTTCTGAGAGGTCATGCCGGCCCATGATGTGAGATGCCGCAGTCCAGCGCTCTTAGACTTGTTGCTGGCGAGACCCCCGTCCACACAGAGGAGGCACACACTCACAGGACCCACCTGTTGTGAAGTGGGTGATCGGGACAGCGTGTAAAGTCATATCTTTCTGTCATTTGAGGGACAGGAGATGCCCTGCCTCTCTATTATTGGTCGTTTTCAGGTGCCAAACCCTTTCAACTTTTTCTCTCTAACAATTAGTGGCTTCTGCCTTTCCATTGTATTTTCCAAGTAATTGCTTGTGCCTTCCACTATTATTTTATAAGTTTATCTATGTTTTATCACAGTAGCCACGAGGTTAATACTATCATTTTTTCAAGGTTTAGCCTTACATTTATTTTTTAATAATTTTTTATATTAATTACTTTATTCACTTTGTATCCCAGATATAGCCCCTTCTCTCATTCCTTCTCAATCCTACCCTCCTTCCCTCTTCTCCTTCCATGCCCTTCTCCAAGTCCACTGATATGGGAGGTCCTCCTCGCCTTCCATCTGACCCTAGCCTATCACATCTCATCAGTAATGGCTGCATTGTCTTCAAGGCTGCTCCCCCATCAGGGGGAGGTGATCAAAGAGCCAGCCACTGAGTTCATGTCAGAGACAGTCCCTGTTCCTCTTACTAGGAAACCCACTTGGAGACTGAGCTGCCATGGGCTACATCTGTACAAGGGTTCTAAGTTATCTCCATGGATGGTCCTTGTTTAGAGTATCAGTCTCAGAAAAGACCCTTGGGCCAGGATATTTTGGTTCTGTTACTCAACTTGTGGAGCTCCAGTCCCCCCCAGGTCTTTTTATCTCCGCCTTCTTTCATAAGATTCCCTGCACTCTGCCCAGCGTTTGGCTATGAGTCTCAGCATCTGCTTAATTTATTTATTTTTTACAATTTATTCACTTTGTACCCTGGCTATAGCTCCCTCCCCTCAGATCCTCCCAGGACCACCCTCTTTTTTCTCCCCCATACCCCTTCCCTAGTCCACTGATAGGGAAGAACATCCTCCCCTTCTATTAACTGAGGAGTGGATACAGAAATTGTGGTACAGTTACACAATGTAATACTACTCAGCAAGGAAACCATGAAATTTGCAGGCAAATGGAGGGAACATACTGTCATCAGGTCTCCCTGCCCAAAACTGTTTTTCTGACCTGTATTATAATTAGCTCCACATCCCTTTCAGTTTTGTAAAACAAGGTTCAGGCACATTTGTGCACTGTTGCATAGACATTCTGTAATTTAGCCTGTAGGTCACAACCCTTTGGAGGGTAGAGTGACCCATTCACAGGGGTCACTTAAAAGTATGGGAAATACCAGATATATACATTGTGGTCCATAACAGTAGCAAATTTACAGTTAAGAAGCAGAAACAAAAATAATTCTATAGTTTTGAATCACCTCAG
>REGO01000488.1:529674-653827 GCA_010120015.1 Rhombomys opimus | reverse complement strand
GGATCTGCCATTGCAGGATAGCAGACTCCTCCCATGATGAACATAACTGTGCCTATCTGTCAACTTCTGGTCTCACAACAGAGAACTGTGCAACTGTACACACATATGTTTGTAAGTGTAAGCCCACCAGCTGAGACACCTGCACGGGGAGTCTGCCAGGTAAGGTCAGAGTTAATAACCTGAATAGAATTGTGTGCGTGTACATTTTAAAGCGAATTATATTATTTGTCCTAATAACAACTTTCTTTCAAAAGCAATCATTGACATATAGTAAGCACACAAAAAGTACAAATACTACCTTTGTATCTGATCCTTTTTGCTCAAGATAGTCTGTATAATATTACATTTTATCAGATTACAAACACATCCCAGAAGGCTTTGTTCAGAAGTGCTGTTACTTTTCAAACTTACCGTTCAATGCTCTGTAATAGGTCTTTGTTGCATTGCCAGTTATGTTACAAATTTAGCTTCTTTATTATATTTAGGTCATTCATTTTTACCTACATTTCGTTTGTGTGTGTGTGTGTGTGTGTGTGTGTGTGTGTGTGTGTAGGCAAATGTGTTCTAAGATCTTTTTGTCTCATAGACATATTGAAACGAGGCACAATAACCCTTCGGAGCCCATCGCTTTCCATGAGGGAATAGTAACACCATAAAGCCAGTTGTGTCAGACCCTCGGACTCATGAAAGCAGACACAACTGATCTAATGAAGGTGGCATCTGTTTTTTCTAAAGCACAATACAGATGTGTGATTGTTTTTTTAATCATGTGCCACTGTACTACAGCCACAGTATAAAGGACAGCAACCGAAGCGTATTCCCAGCAGTGTAACTGATTATGAGTCTCTTCTAGTAACTATACAAAGATTTTTTTTTCAATCACTGTAGCCAAGGAAGTAATCTATGGCCATAAACAAAACTGTGTAGAAATCATTTTATTAGCAAACCACGAAAGTAGTTAGCTATTAGAATCTAGTATTTACCAGCCATAGTATTTATGCTGACTTTCTATAAAAATTCTTTCATAAGAAGCGCCTTAAAACAAATTTAAAAAGCAATTGGTTATGCTTATATCACTCATTCCGCTACTACACAAAAGGGCACAGCTTGCTTGGCATGATGATGATGATGGCATTAACAAAAAGGTTCCATAGTTAAACAGGTGACAGTTTTACCTAATGGCCTGCATGTTGTCTTCCAGACCACATGCTATCCAGAAAAAAATAAGGTTTTCAGAAACCCCGTTGTGATTTCCATATGCCCTGCCACTAGAGCATGTGGGGCTTTCAGAAACGTGAGGTTATCACCTAACTCTGCTGTGCAGCCAATATCCTTTGCAATAACCTGTATAATGTGTGAGTTCTCAGGGACTCTGTGGCCAATAATCTGAAGGGAGGTAATTCTGCTTCACTGGAATTACCATTCCATAACTCAGTGTTTTGAATACCCTAAGGCCCCTCTGAACCACCTCTTCCGTGTTTAAAGATATTATCTGTTATTTTCGTTTTCATAGGTGCAAGTTGTTGTAGGATTTTGTCAAGCGCCATCTGAATATGACCCAACTATGAAACTTCCAAGAATTTCTAATGCTTGTACCCTGAACCCTGTGCGAACTGATTTTCTTTGTCCTCTGTCTTCGATGTGTGTGAACTGTTTCATTGGGATGCTTCTCTAAATCTTTTAAATACTCAGTCACTGATCTCCACTTCCAGGTAGTACCAAATGGGCTTGGGAGTCAGAATGGAAGAAGATACAAAGACAAAACAAAATCTTACAAAATTCCAACTCAACATGAAAGCATCCTACCACTTACAGCAATTTTACATTAGATATAGCAACATGGATGGAGGTGTCACAGTATTTAGTTCTCTGTAATCCACAGCCATTCTCTTTGATCCATCTAGCTTCATTTTTTACCATCAGGCAAAATTACCAAAACTGCTATGCAGGGTGCTTCTTGACAACATCTCCACCCCCTTTTGCTTGGGATAAGGAACACAGTATACTCGGGGTGGAGGAAACAACAGCCTTTCCATCTGTACTATTCTACCAATATAGCTATACACCGCTGCCCATTGACCCTAATGCTACTGGGACCGTCAGAACCTAAGACACACGGGGACCCAGCATGCACCCTGAAACAGTGATCTGATCATTAGTAGAAGGCCAATGAATCCACCATTGAACCTGGGGCCTCTGCATGCCCCGCATGATCCTCATCTGTAGGCAACATTGGCTGTGCTGTTATAGAAATGGCTAAGATAGTGCCCAGAAAAAAAAACATGTTCCTTCACAGCAGTAGCTGCAGTGGAGTCCACATTCATTCCCTGTTCTTTGAGGAGCAGTTGTTTAGGCTGGGAATCCCATCAGGTCCACAAGCATAACATCTGGTTTTCTGTCAAGTTTATCCTTTAGAACCCAACCTCAACTGAAACCTTGTTACATCAGCTTTTAAGTGATGCGGAAATAACTTTCCTCTCCTACCCATTGTGACCCCATCTCTGTAGCCAATTTTCCTGTCAAAGCTGAGGCAAGTATGGAGGGAGTCTCCTGCATGTCTATTTCCCTTTTTTTTATCCCACTATGGCAAGGAAAAATATTATTCCTTTCTTTAAAGGGAAATATGATCCCTTTGGGATTTTCTCCACAGACACTCCATGCTCAGTTCAACCTCACATGTGTTTCATTGCCCATGCAATAGACATTCTAACACTCATTTGGGTTCTGTTGGGTCTCTGGGCATCAACCTGTTGGCATTAATTTTCCTCAGGAGACACACACACACACACAAAAAATATCTATTCATTCCAGAATCCATACACAGAGACCAAAGAAACACCTTAAAGAGGCCAGATGAAGATATCGAATCCCCTGGAGCTGGAGTTGCAGGCTATTGTTGGCTGCCGGACATGGATGCTACAAACTGAACCCAGGTCCTTCGCAAGAGCAATGAAGTCTTCTTAAGCACTGACCCATTTCTTCAGCCTCAGATATTTTCACTAATAATCAACGTTGTTAGATATATTTCACACCTGTGGGCTTTCCACCAGTGTATTTAGAATATTTTGAGAGTTGACTTGTTTGCTTGAACTATGTATGTCTCCCTTTCTCTCATGACTATACTACTTAAAAATACCTTGATTGAAAAGAAAATAGACTAAATAATAAAGAAATAAGAAGTAAGATGCTAAAAAAGATTTGCCTGAGCCAAGCATCCTGGTATTGTGAAGAGGCATTGTATTTTAGTAATTTAGCAATGATTAGAGAACTGTGGTTTATTTTAAAAAGAGACAAAAATTATTCACGAAATAATTTAAAGTTTCATATGCTTTTATATGAAAGATGTTTTGTAATCTCTCATTATTTTGACATCAAATTAGGAACTATGTATTCAAATTTAATTTTATAAAATACATAAGTTATGTGTAAGCCTAACTGTTAAGCTGTGTAATAAAAATCACAGACTGCGGTGACATTTAAAATATAAAGATTTATTTCTCACTCAAGCTTTGTGGTCTCCTTGATTTCAGGTGATCTAAGACGAGCTTGAAGATACTTGGTTCCAGCCAACAACTTCAGCTGAAATCTTTTTTGTATCTTATCTTCAGAGCCTGGCACACAATCTTTACAAAGACTAGTGTCTCTCTGAGATAAACGCAAAATTACATTTTATTTTGTCACATATTATGTACTTCAGAAGCTAGACATGTTTATATATTGCTGAGCAATGTGTACTTGGAGAATGTAAAAGTTAATTGAGGTAGAAGATGAACCCATATCCATTTTCTGTTTGGGATCTTGGAATGAGTAAGGAGAGTGAGGGAAGTAAATAGCCTCATTCATTTGTCACTCTCTGTTCCTTGATTGTGGGAATAGTATGACGAGCTGCCTCACACTCCTGCTGCCTTGACTTCCTCACAGAATAAACTGTACCTGAAATATGTGTTAAAAAAAATGTTTTCTTTGCTAAGTTCATTTTGTCAAGATGTCTTGTCGCTTTTCCAGTTCCCACTATTTACCAGCAAATGTCATGATGTCCTTTCTCCACAACCTCTCCAGCATGTGTTGTCATTTGAGTTTTTGATCTTAGCCATTCTGATGGGTATAAGGTGAAAAGATCATCCTGAGTGAGCTATTCCAGAAGTAGAAAGACACACATGGTATATACTCACTCATATAGACATATAATATAGGATAAACCTTCTAAAATCTGTACACCTAAAGAAATTAATCAAGAGGGAGGACTCTGGCTAAAATGCTCAATCCCCATCCAGAAAGGCAAAGAGGATGGACATCAAAAGAAGGAGAAAACAAGGAACAAGTCAGGAGTCTGCCACAGAGGGCCTCTGAAAGGCTCTGCCCTGCAGACTGTCAAAGCAGATACTGAGATTCATGGCCAACTTTGGGCAGAGTGAAGGGAATCTTATGAAAGAAGTGGGAAATAGTAAGATCTGGAGAGGACAGGAGCTCCACAAGGAGAACAACAGAACCAAAAAATCTGAGCACAGGGGTCTTTCCTGAGACTGATACTCCAACCAAGTACCATGCATGGAGATAACCTAGAACCCCTGCACAGATGTAGCCCATGGCAGTTCAGTGTCCAAGTGGGTTCCATAGTAATGGGAAGAAGGACTGCCTCTGACATAAACTGATTGCCCTACTCTTTGATCACCTTCCCCTGAGAGGGGGAGCAGCCTTACCAGGCCACAGAGGAAGACAATGAAGTCACTCCTGATGAGACCTGATAGACTAGGATCAGAAGGAAGGAAAAGAAGACCTCCCCTATCAGTGTACTTGGGGAGAGGCATGTGTGGAGAAGCCGGAAGAAGGGAGGGATCGGGAGGGGAGGAGGGAGGGAGCTACAGGTGGGATACAAAGTGAATAAAGTGTAATTAATAAAAAAAAATTTTAAATATGTCTTATCTCAGGATCAGGAGAAGAAGGTAAGACAGAGAATATGCAATGGAGTATAAAACACCTTATCAGTAGATTCAGAATGGAACAAGACGCAAAGACAAAACAAAACTTTATAAAATCCCCATCATTTCATAATGAACCCTACAGCAATTGAACCTGAAAAGAGTAATGTTGGGTGTAGCAACATGGATGGAGGTGTCATGGTACTCAGTTCTCTGCAATCCCCAGTCATTCTCGTTGAGTCATCTAGCTTCATTTTGTTAACCCTGGTAGCATTCCATTACTTACTAACTCAGTCAAGCATCTGTCCTTACCTACAAAATATGACAGACAAGACATCTTATTCATAGGGCAACTCAAGCACACTTGTAAAAGCTTTTAAGAGACATGTTTTGGGCCATAAATACTCCCTAAGTCTTCAGTACTTAAAGCATCATAGTCTCATCAAATATAGCAACAAACTAACTTCTACGAAGAATAAAGTCCTAGGAAACAGTCTTCTTTTAACCTGCAAGATAGTTATTGTTTCATAAAATTCAGATATCAAAAATTAATCTAGTTTAACTAATTCACCCTATATCAAATAGATGAGAATTCTAAAGAAGTAGTTTTTTTTTTAATTTTGTATCTTCCACATATAGACAGTAAATGTTCTAGCTACTGAATTCTATTTGTAAAAATTAACATTTTTATTCTTAGTGCTCAAAATGCTCAATCTCTTCCCCTCATGTGTTCTTCTACACACACATACGTAAAAGCCATCTTATATGGAAGTGGAGACAATTGGATTGCAAAGGCCACATTCTAGCAATAAAACTTTCAGCCCCTTCTCATTTGGTGCCAGATAAATAATGCCCATTCTTGTAAAAAGATGAAGAAACTGAAAACCTTTCCTTCCAAAGTCTCTCTCTCTCTCTCTCTCTCTCTCTCTCTCTCTCTCTCTCTCTCTCTCCATCTCCCTCTAACAGAATGCCTCAGACTGGGTAATCTGTAAGGGAAGAGGCTGATATTCATTTGTGATTCTGTATTATGGGAGTCCAGTGACAAAGAGAAGAGCAAAGCATGTGCTCCCCAAAGAACTAGTAAAAATCCACTTTCATGAGAAAGGCTGTACTGGTGTTGAATGAAAATGTCTTTCTAATAAGCAATCACTCTGTACATATAGAGACAAGAAACACATAAAGAAAAACCTCTTTAATTACAGGGCACAACTGGCTCTGGCTAACTCACAAATGGAACCAGCTTTGAAAAAAAGAATTTACCAGCCTTTACAGAACTTAGGCTTATACATTTCATATATGCTGACATAGTTAAATCTCTTCAGGTCCCAGACCCAGGTTACACTTTGAACAATTTCTTTTTGTTTTCATGTTATATTTATTCACTCTACATTCCGATATCCCCTCCCGTCCTGCCTCTACCCCCAGTCCCACCTTCCTACCTTCCTCTCCTCTTCCCTTCTCCTCAGAAAATGGGAGCTCCCCTTACCAACCCACCCCAGCACATCAAGTCTCCTCAGGACCGAGTGCATCCTCTTCCACTGAGGCCAGGCAAGGCAGCCCTACCAGGGGGAAGTGATCTAAAAGCAGGCAACAGAGTCCAAGTCAGAGAGAGCACTTTCTAGTGGACCTACCTTAAGACCAAGCTGCTCACAGGTTACATTTGTATAGGGCACCTAGGTTCAGTCCGTGCATGCTTTTTGGTTGGTGCTTCAGCCTCTGTAAGCCCCAGTGGGCCTAAGTTAGTTGACTCTGTTGGTTCTCTTGTGGCGATACTATCCCTTCTGGGTCCTTCTATCTTTCTCACTAGTCTCACTCTTCCCAAGCTCTAGCTAATGTTTGGCTATGAGTCCTAGCATAAACTTTCCTCTTAGCATTGCTTCCATTGTGTCACATAAGTTTGGGTATACTGTGCCTTCATTTTTATTGAATTTTAGGATGTCTTTGCTTTCTTTCTTTATTTCTTCCCTCACCCAGTGGTCATTGAGTAGAGAACTGTTCAGTTTCCGTGAGTGTGTAGTCTTTTTGTTATTTCTGTTGTTGTTCTGGTCCAGCTTTGATCCATGGTGATGTGATAAAATACAAAGGGTTATTTCAATTTTCTTATATTGGTCTACAAGGCGAGTATAGGACAATCAAGGCTACACAGAGATCTCAAAAAAACAAACAGAAGGAAGGAAAAAAGAAAGAAAGAAGGAAGGAAGGAAGGAAGGAAGGAAGGAAGGAAGGAAGGAAGGAAGGAAGAAATTGGAATGATCTCATACTAGCAACCAACAGCACACCTGAAAGCTCTAGGGGGGAAAAAAAGAAGCAAACACTTTGAATAATTTAAGCAGAGACAGGAGACTGCTGGTTTGGCCACTTGGGCAGATATGAGACTTGCACACACATACACACACACACACACAAACACGAGTACTGTCAGAGCTATTTTTAAATATTCCGCTTTGCTTCTGCTTCTGCTTCTGCTTCTGCTGCTTCTGCTTCTGCTTCTGCTTCTGCTTGTTTTTGTTCTTGTTCTTCTTGTTGTTCTTTTTCAAAACTGATACCAGTCCAAGGGAATTCTCCTTTTTTCTGAGGCTTTTGTAGGAAAGGAGGAGGACAGGAGGATGGCAGGGTGGGGGTGGATATAGGGTAGGAGGTTGGGAGAGACTGGGAGAAAAGAAGGAAGGGGAGGCTTAAAAAGTAGAAAAAAAACTGATGTGGGTTTTATCCCCAAGTAGGCATCGCAAGCTACCAGTGGCTATCACCTGCTAGCATCCTGAATTCAGCCTTGCTCACATGGCTCATTACAGAAACTTAAACAGTAAATCCAAGCCTACAAGTTGTTTTTCTGCCAGGCTCCAGGCTCCAGGCTCTCTGGTGGATGATTTGAATTTTTATAAGGAGGAAGCCATTATCTAACTAGTTTGCAACCTTGAGAATTACAATGCCATAACTGTGAGCCACACCTAGGACATCTTGAACCGCATGGCCTCACAGTTAAGAGACGTTGGACTCTTAAACTCCTTGGAACGGCTAAAGACTGTGGCAACTCTAAAGTTAGACCAAATGCATTTTATGTTATAACATGGTCATGAAACTATGTGGACAATGTGAGGAAAGTGTGGCTTAAAGGGTTTGGGTGTCAAGTTGCAAAGGGGTGGAGTTGTGGTGGTGAGTGTCAGCCGTTAACTTTACAGGATCTAGACCAACTGGAGAGATCAGCCTCTGGCCATGCTTCTTAGTTTGATTGCATTGCTGGAAATTGGGCTGTGGGTGGAATCCTGGGCTGTATGTCTGGAACTGAGTAGCAATATGCATCCACTGACATCTGAGTCCTAACTGTGGGTGCAGTGTGACCAGCTGCCTCAAGCTCCTGCTGTCTTGACTTCCCTCTATAAACACTGAGCCACAATGGGATCTTACCCCCTCAGCTTTCTTTTGTCGGGCACGAAAGATAACAGAAAATGACATTAGGGTAATAACAGGATGGTGTGTTCTGGATTCTAAGAGCCAGAGGACCAGGATGTCTGCTGTAAGGCAGCGTCATCTATATATAACAGAGAGTCACAACAGATGAACTCTCAACAGTATGATTTCCAAAGCAGACGTGGGGAATCTCAGAAAGCCCTTAGATGAGGCTCTTCAGGCTAATGAAGGAGGGAGAATTGGTCTTCTATGGGGATGAGGCCACTAAAAGGTTATATAATCCTTAATGTTCAGCCCTAAACACATATATACATGAGCAACACTAAATGGACTCGTTAGCATATATTTGTATATACATGTGTATATGTATATATGTATATATGTGTGTGTCACGGTAATAATTAGAGGTCATGAGAGACAGTTGGTGATCAAGGAGAAGCAGGAGTAGGGAGAATACGAGGTGGAAATGATGTAAATATAGTATTTATATACGAAATTCTCAAAAAATTAAAATAAATATTAAAAATTAAGAAAAAAACCCACCAAACTCATAAATAAAACCAGAACCCTGAAACCAAAAGCAGATAGAACACAACAAAAAAATAAAACTATATGCCAAGTTTTCTAATAAACACAGATGAAAAATCTCATCAAGATATTTGCAAACTAAGTTCAACATCATGTTACAAAGATTATAGAACATGACCATGTTGGTTTCTGTTAGGGTCCAGAGGAAGCCGCGCAAACCATTCAGACACCGATCTTAGTTAGATATGGATGGTTTATTGAATGCAACAACCTGACTGACCATGATCAGGGACACAGTGGACTCTGGAGCCAAACTGTGACCTCAATCTCTTCTTAGGGCTATCTTTTTATAGGAAACCCAAGTGCAGAAGACAAGAGGATGGCAGTAATACATTGTAACACATCTTGGCTAATTAGACAAAGTACTATCAGCTAACCTTTAAGTTGGTTGGTCCCAAGTGAGGTAAGTAAGTGAGGCAGTTCTGACTCGTTACTTTCACTAACTAGACAAGCAGTTCTAGCTAACCTTGAAAGTGTACTTAGCATCTGGGGTCGGCTGTGCTATGGTTGGGGAATTTTTATGAACAACAAGGTCACAGAGTTTCTCGTTGAACAGATACATAGTTTATGGTTAACCTGACCTTATAAAGAGATTCTTTTAAGTCAGCAATGAGCTAAGATGATGTGGCTGGTAGGTTTGAAATAAAAATGGCTATAGTATGCTACTGAAAAGGAGTAGGCCTCAACAGTTTCATTTCAGTGATGCAAGGATGATTAAATATACAGAAGCCAATGAATGTAACAAAGTGCTCAAACAGGCCTTAAAGAAATCTCATGACTGCCTCAATAGATGTAAAGAAGGCTTTGGACAAAGTTCAACGTTCTGTTTTGTTTGTTTGTTTTGTTTTGTTTCTCAAGACAGGTTTTTTTTTTTTTTTCTGTGTAGCCTTGGTTGTCCTGGACTCACTTTGTAGACCAGACAGTCTCCAAACTCACAGAGCTCTGCCTGCCTTTTTCTCCCTGAGTGCTGACATTACAGGTGTGCGCCACTGTGCCCAGCTAAATCCAACATTCTTTAATAATAATGGCCCTGGAGAAAGGGAAGGGTAGGGGGAGAAGCAGAGACTGAGAGATAGAGAGACACAGAGACAGAGAATAAGAGAAACATGCTCAGCATAATAAAGGCCTACAACCAACATTATACTAAATGGTAAAACACTGAAAGCATTTCATCTAAAAATGGGAGACAAGATTGTCCTTTCAACTGTTATTCAACATAATGTTTGAAGTGTTAGCCAGAAAAAAAGACAAATAGATATATGTTTCTCCAAATCTTCTTTCTCTTTTAACAGTTATGGCCATTTTTCTTCAACTACAATATGCCACACACATCCAATAACTCGGCTCTGATTTTCTTTTCTTTCTTACGTACTTCATTTTGCTCACATATATACATGTGTATATATGTATATGTGTATATGTGTATACATGTAGATATTTAAGAGTCTGCTCATTTTTCTTGAATTTTATCAGTTCAAACACATTTCCAGAAAGGTTGAGAATTTGCACTTAGCCATAACCACATACCTGTTAGTTTCATTTCTGAGCAAGTGTCCAGCTTTCTCTGATGACAGGCAGCTTTAGCTTCACAATTTGAGGTAAGCATCCTGCCCACCTCTCTCTGTCTTACCGCAAAGGGCACATTTGCTTCAGTGGTGAGCACAGGAAGAACATAATGTGCCAGGAGGGTAGAGGCCATTTGTTTCATCTTGGTGGTTAATCTCAACTAATAGGGGAGAGTTATAGTTTGTTTGTTGGTGGTTTTCCTCAAGTGGCCTGTACCCAGGCTGTCCACAAAGCACAGCACCTTGAACAAATAATTATGTCCCGCAATGCTTTATGCTACTTGATGAGCTGGGTTGTACAGCTCCTGTTCTCTGAGGAACAGAGGAGGGGGAATGGGGAAAGAGATTGGGAGGGTGGGACTGGGGAGAGAGGAGAGATGGGGCTACAATCAGGATGTAAAGTGAATAAATAAAGTAAGTAAAAAGAGAAGAAAGTGGCAATAGTGGGGACCATGAAGTCACTAGCCTTGGGAAATGAGCTGGCTATGTTTCCAGTACCAGGCATGACTTCTCTCCTCTTGAGTAAGTCTTACATCTAATTATATAGCTGTTATCTGCTGCCAAGATAAGACTGTCACTGTTGGGTCCTTAGGTTACTGTTGTGGTTCATATTTAAGGGAACTTTGAGGAAGAGAGGGCAGAAAGACTGTAACAGCTAGAGGACCAGCAAAGCTGCTCTGATATTGTATCGCCTAGAAATGACAGGTCGCTTCCATCATGACATCTCAGCAATATGGCTGCCTAGAGAGGACCTGAAGAAGTATTGCATTTAACAGCAATGCAAAGGGGAAAGTTCATGGTGCCCGGAGATTGACAAAGAACTGCAGGAACCAAAGGAATGATGACATAGGAGGAAAATAATCTTCCTCAGGAATGAGTCCTCTAATTGACTATTCAGTACCAAGTGGTCAGTCCTGAAATCAGATACAAGTAGCACTAAAGAAAATTATCTAGTTGTAGTTATATATTTATTCATATATGTAATATTAGATAGATGATATGTGGATAGAAAGATACATAGATGATATATAGGTAACACTTGAAGAATAACAAAGGAACAAAGGCAACAAAGAAAAAACATGAATTTAAGAGGAAGTAGGGGAAACCTGGGGACATGGGAGGGGTTGAAGTAAAGGAAGGGAAAGAGGTAACAAAGTAATTATATTTTTACTTAAGTTTAAAAATAAAATGTCTTTTAAACATTACATTTTAAAATTTCTAGGTATACCTGTGTTTTTCCTGCATATATATGTGTATGTGCCTCACAGAGTTTCCTGATGTGTGCAGAGGCCAGAAGAGGTTGACAGTTTCTTAGGGCTGGAGTTATGGGCTTCACAATATGGGTGCTGAGAATTAATCCAAAGTCCTTTGCAAAGTACTCTCAATTGCAGAGCCATCTCTGCAGCACACCAAAACAGCAAACAATAAAAATGATGTCACCAAATTTTGTTTCTTCAGTTGTGGCTTCCTGGCTCTTGGCCATGTGCTTAATACATGTTTAAGATTTTCCTACAACAAAACCCAGAGTGGTAACTAAAATTGAACCAACTATCTAAGGCATGCTAGGAATACTTGACAGCTCTATGCATATACAGAAGCCCTGTACGTTTTTATTTTGTTATGTGTAATGTTTCCCATACCACACAGGTGTGCTTCGTATTTCCTCACAAATTTTTGCCATTATTCCGTTATTATTAACTGCACATTTAATGAAATGGTTGTTTTCTGTCAACCATTCATCTTTAAGAATACAATAACGTTTGTACATTAATGGTACCCTGTTATGCTACCACTAGTCCTACAATAGTGACCTACTATATAACAACCTATTAGCTTGTGTTTATTTTCTATGCACATAAACATATCATCAACCCTTATGAGGTTATTACTATGTATTCATTTTCTATTTTCATATGTATGCATGTAGCATATATGTGTGCATGTGTGTGTTTGGTCAAGAAAAATAGTTCCCATGGTTCCCACCTACACAGTGCAACAGATTTTATTCCGTCCAAATGAGCCAAAGCTTATGCACAGGGTGAGTAAAGCATTGAATATTTTTTCTTTTATTTAACTTCAAACAGAGATTGAAAACTATGTTTTATATATTTTCACTTTTGATTCCCAGCTTATATAATTCTACCATTTATTTTTTTTTTCAAAACTCCGTGCTATTTCATAGCATTAAAAAAGTCCTAATGCTCTGGCTAGGACTTCAAGCACTATGTTGAAGAGATATGGAGACAATGGGCAGCCTTGTCTTGTCCCTCATTTCAGTGGGATTGATTTAAGTTTCTCTCCATTGAGTTTGATGTTAGCTATAGGCTTGCTGTATATTGCCTTTACTATGTTTAGATATGTGCCTTGTATCCCTGATCTCTCCAAGACTTTAAACATGAATGGGTGCTGGACTTTGTCAAATGCTTTTTCGGCATCTAAGGAGATGATCATGTGGTTTTTCTCCTTCAGTTTGTTTATGTGGTGGATTACATTGATGGATTTCCATATGTTGAACCACCCTTGCATGCCTGGGATGAAGCCTACTTGGTCATGGTGGATGATATCTTTGATATGTTCTTGGATTCGGTTTGCAAGTATTTTATTGAGTATTTTTGCATCAATGTTCATAAGAGAGATAGGCAGGCAGAGTACAGGGAATCATAAGAAAGAAGGGGAGTTAGTCTGATGGGGAAAGGATAGGAGCTCCACAAAGACCAAATATATCTGGGCACAGGGTCTTTTCTGAAACTGACATTCAACCAAGGACCATGTATGGATATAACCTAGAACCTCCGCTCAGATGTAGCCTGTGGTAGCTCAGTAACCAATTGGTTTCCCAAAGTGAGGGGAACAAGGACTATTTCTAACAGGAACTCAATGAAGATACCTGATAAAACAGGATCAGATGAATGGGGGGAGGTCCCCCCCATCAGTGGACTTGGAAAGGGGCACAGTGGTGATGAGGGAGGGAGGGACTGGGAGGGAATGAGGGTTCGGGGCACGGCTGGGATACAGAATTAATAAAATGTAACTGATAAAAATAAAATAAAATAAAGTCCTAAAATGTTCCTAGGACTTGATATTTATTCACAAACCTCATTAACCAAATAAGGCAAATTGTGTGTGCACAGAAAATGCAGAAGTGCTGTGGCTTTGAGGTGTGTCTTCACAGGAAGACCAGACTAATCTCTACCAAATCAGTCTCAGAGAGAGAAGTCACCTAGACACCCCTATTTTCAGTTCCAAATCTTTGCTGGGGACAAGGCCACCATTTCTAGTTGAGTACCAGGCTTTGATTCACAAGAAACAAGACCTCTCTGCTCTGCTCAGGTCTGTGAGTGTATGTGCTTATGCATGTGTTTCTAATAAATGTTTTCCACGAAATGAGAGTTGAATGTCTAGTTAAAAGAGTTCTGTAACTGTTTACACTGTCGGATAATTCTAGCTTACATGTTTGAGTAGAGCTGCTGAAGGCAAAGAGTGCTTCTCTTGTCTTAGGTTTAAGTATACTCTGTATCACTATATCTGGTGTCCATAATCAAGACACGCATATTGAAGAGTAAGAATTTGTGTTGCTGAGATAATAAGCCCTCCATCTAAGATATGTTTGGGGGGTTGAAAGGCTGAAGTTTGAATAAGAATTCTCACACAAATGAACTAATCTTATGGAAGGTGGTTTTATTTCTGCTTCTGAAATAGCATAATTGCACATTCATGAAGAGACAAGTTATATTCATTTATCAACGTATCAAATCAAATGTGGAAAGTGCTCACTTTAAAGTCCAAGTGCTATTTATTAAACAGCTATGCTCTGTGAGCACTGTCAGATTATGTAAAATGTTACAATATAAACATATATGAAATTGTTGATGAAAATGGTAACATTTTATTGATGGTGATAGAAGTTTTACTAAAAGATAATAAGAAAATGTGCAACAGAAACTCATGTATCTGACATGAGTTTATTTACAAAAAAAAAATTGCTCAACACCAAATAAAAACCATAAACAGAAAATTGTATGTGCTGATGTTCAATGTCAGGAAGCCAAATATTTTTCTATTAAATATCTCAATGTAAGCGAATTAAAAATACTTTTTGTATTTTTATGATATTTTGAAACAGTGGGTTTTCATTTTCCAATAAAATGTTAATTGGTTTTCCATTGTCTTGTGTGAGCTGTTATTTCCATTATTTCATAATTACTGGATTTTTTTCTGTATTTTACTTGTCTAATACAAGTATTTAATCTCACCACAAAGATATCAGAAAAAATCTTTAGACTCTGCCTTGCTTATTCAAGAGTCCTTTGTGCATCATAGAAATTAGACCAGAGCCAGGAGTGGCAGCACATGTCTTCAATCCCAGCACACAGGAGGCAGAGGCAGGTCACCTCTTGTAAAGCTGATACAAGCCTGGTCTATAAAGTAAGTTCTAGGACAGCCAAGGCTGCATAGAAACAGAGTGTCTAAAAAAAAAAAAAAAAAAGTTAATTAATTAAATAACAAAAGCCAGGACCTGGATCTATTTCTGAAGTGAATGTGTCATAATCATCACACGATGGCATTGATTCGTGATCGAAAGTTTCAGCACAGCCCAGGTATGTAGTGCGCATGTGAATTTATGAGCCTGTTCTGTGATGCTAACATATCCAACATCGATGCAAAGCAATGTAAGGCACAGGAAACCTCTTACTGCTATTCTCCTTATGTGCATTTCATGTTATGTTTATATTGTATTTAAATTGTAGTTTTTGAGGATGTATAAAGATATTTTCCCTTCACCACCTAACTACTGTAAAGTCATTTATAACATAGGAGAGCTTGAAATAATGACAGGGAAGGAGGACTTGGAGTCAGAGGAACTGGGTTCTAATCAAATATTTCCAGCTTTCCAGCTTTAAATTGGGGCAGTCCATGGTCTCTATACATTTTCATTTCTTTTCGTACCAATAGAAAAATAAAACATGCTGGATTTACCTTAGTGCAATTCTAGACTCTGAAACTCATGGAATATAGAATTTGAAAGTGTTTCTTATTCTAAAAATGTTATGAATTTCTCATACTTGCTAACATTAAATGGTGAATATTTAATAATATTAAATGGTGAATATTTTTTGAAATTCAAATTTTTCACCCAATATAATAACTAGTACTCTTTTCTTCAGGTCTAGTAATTGAACTATATGCAAGAAATGTTTAAGGGTAAATTTAAGCCTAAAATGAAGTAGATAATGTCTTTTCATTTATAAAATGATTCAATTAATTATGGAAATTTTAAGAAAAGAACAATATGGTTTTGTTTAACTTGCTTCATTCAAACTCAAGACTGTCATATTTATTCTGAGATTTGGAGTCTACTATTTATGTCTTTATGTGTCTCTAACTCTCATGCAATTTGGTAAACTACTATTTATTGTTTGTGTAGTTGGAATTATTAATACCAAGTTCATCACATTTCATTTAATTGTTCTGATGTCCCTAGGATTTTGTAATGATATGTTTTCTCTTCCACACTGTAAGGAGCTGGATGAAGATTTTAAGTTACTTCTGCTTACCAATATTACATTCTGAGTGTATGGTGTAATTAATTATATATCTGTCTTCCTCAGCTATTTTCTTCCATTACATAAAGCTCACTTTGATGTTAGATTTCATTTTACACTATGACCTGGTTTATTTCACAAATCCATACCATTTTTATAACTCTAATTCTCCAAAGGATGGGCATGGTTATGTTTGTTAAGAAGTGTAAGCATCTTAAAAATGAGATGGCAAAAGCAATGGAAACTCATGCTGCCTCTTAAAAGGATTTTCATGAGAAGCATATCCATAGAAACACAAGTTGGAAGATAGAAATGTCTTGATCAAATGACACAAAGTCCATGGACTTGTATTAGCTTGAGTTGTTTTCTGCAGAGATGAGCAAATGCCATAATTACAACCTCAAGCCAGCAAAGCAGTATGCTTCTCCAGGACAGCTGAAACAAAGATCTGCACTAATCCCCAGCCAGTCCAGAGAAAATGGTAAGTCTTGGGTTACATTTGTGTCCTCATGGTGAGGTGAGGGTGGAAACCGTGTTGCTGTCAGTGACAACCCTTGTTCCTTTTACCTCCCCAAGGAAGTAAGCTGTATTTTCTCTAAGATAATATTAGAAAGTACAATCAAATTATAGGTAATGATGTAATTTATAATAAGGGCGACTGAAAGAAGAATTTGGGGAATCTAACTTTAAGGAAGAATATATAGAAATAGACTATAGAAAAGAAATTTTAAAAATCATGCAGCTATTTTCTTAAACATGATAGAAGAAATAAATTGTAGCAATATTTAGTAACCTCTCTGAATGAAGTGGAGACAATCTGTTCTCAAACCATTTTGAGCCTGGGTATTATCAGTATTAAAATTTGTGACAATTTTTTCAAAGGAGAAAACCTGAGCCTGATGAAAGACATTTTATTCATATTTTAAAAATATGAACCATAAAGGGAAGCTTGATGGAATCAGCCTGGAAAAAATAAGCCATTCTACCCCTCAGTAGGATCATAAACAAAGTAGAAATAATATTTGAAACATACGTATGCAAAATATAGGACAAGGTATGTTGTCATGCCTTGTCACCAACTCAGAAGTATAGAATAAGCCAGTAACTTGATAAAAACAAGAAAAGTCTCAGAAAAAATAAAAACTTATGACTTAGACATAAGTTTAAATTTATCATGAAAGGAAATAAAAAGATTAAAACAAAAATACTGCATACTAAGTTTATAAATTAAAGCATGCAAATAATATTCGTTACTGAGGAAGTTGCAACCAAGAAGGGAATTTCATTTATTTGTGCTCCTATAAAATTAGTGCAACTTTTGTGTACTGAGTTTCAGTTACTAGAAAATGTAACACGTGTGCCCTTTGTACACTAGTTACCATAAGAGGAAGCTCCCTAAGGAACTCAAAAATGAGTATAAAACATATTATTTTTTCTAATGCCCAAAATTAGCATACAATTAAAATGTGCACTGGAAAAATTAAAAGTCTGTTCATAGAATTTATGCAGATATCAATGAAAGTGAACATTAATTATTTACTCAAGTTTACCTCTTTATATGTCAAAATACGACATACCCTAGAATATTCTCCTAAGATGCAGAATATTTTACTAATATAGAAATGAGTGTTATTAAAACATTTATTATCAAAGTATTCATATCTTGTAAAAAATTGAGACATGTGATTTCTTTAGGGAGTGAAAAATAGCAGCACAGTCTGTAGCCCCCCAACTCAGGGTCAGAGGCCACAGGACTGCAAATTTGTCTCGAGCCTGAGGCTACTTTTGAAACTTTGTGTAAAGGGAAAAAAACAAGTTTAGAAAACTTGCACAGAAGCAATCATGGGAATGGATACCACGCTTTTGTACTCTTAGATTTAAGTCACCTGTAGAGTACTTACGCTGCTGGGTCTGAGAAAAAGCACTTGGTCTACCTTCTCATAGAGATGCACGCCAGCGTTTATACTAGACAGAAAGCCACCTCAGTCGCCCACTAGCCCTCCTTTTGCTCTGACCTTTCCTGTTTTTCTTTGACAGTGTCTCCATTGTTGGTTGTCCGAGTCATTGCTGCAGCCATGGCAATTCACTTCATTGTTATCACAGTGATGTGGTTTGTTGTTTTCATAACTTGTAAGTGACGAGACAGAGAGTTAATCGAGCAGGTGTACTGTGTTACCTTGGTTAGACTTCAGAAGCACACTGGGAGGGGACCAGAGAGATGGCTCAGCCAGGTAAAGGCACTTGCTGCATATGCCTGCAGCCTGAGTTTGATACCCAGATAAGATGGAAGGAAGAAGTGACTCCTCAGAGTTGCTCTCTGACCCCCACGCTCACTCCCTGGCACATAGGTGCCCTCATGTACATACCTGCACACACACATATGTAGGCACACACACACACACACATTTTAAAAAGTAAGAGAAAGTAGAGAAGCACAAAAACACACAGTAGCAGTAGTTAAAGTGTTTTTAACCGTAGCTTCAGCAGTCCACAAGCATGCAAGTTACTTTTGTTTACAGTACGTTACTAAGTTTTAACGAGTATAATTATTTTTATAGTGTTATGCAACAATGAAGTTCCAGTTTCCTCGAGAGGTGAGTGAATCTTTTTAATGTTAAACACATATTGCAGACAGGTATGCCAGGATTCAATATATATTCAAATGCATTCAAAAGAGAAGAATGAAGTAGTTGGATTTTTGTCTGTGCTTCACTGTAAACTTTATTGTTTTTAGCTGTTAAGGCCATGTAATGGGTGGAAGAACCAGTCCTGGTACTGCATTCGTTTAATTCCAGCACTTCACAGGTGGAGATAGGAAGATCAGGATTTTACAGTCGACCTTGGCTGTGTAGATAGTTCAAAGCTAAGATGAGTTTTATGAGTCCCTGTGTGGTAAAAATAAGTAAATATATATGATAATTTTTGGTTAATCTTATTACATTTTATTTTGTCATATTTGGTTGTTATCTCTTAGAAGTCTGTTCTTTTCTGAGAAACAGAAAGGTGGGGTGAAACTAAGAGGAGTAGGGGAAGGGAATCAGACTGCATTGTATGAGAACAGAATCTATTTTCAATAAAGGAAAAGTAGGAAAGAAGAAAAGAAGGGAGGGAAGAAGGAAGGAAACAACAAAGGAAGGAAGAAAAGGTAGAAAATCCTTAGTTTAGGGCCTTTGTTCTCTTTATATTATAATCATTCAATTATCTAGAATTTCAGAGTTGAGACAGGAAAGGTATTGAATTTGACTAGATAAAATCTGCTTCAATAGTTGGGTATGCATAGAATTAATCTATTCTCTTTCTAGAAGGTTACTGTGGCCCATGCCCTGACAACTGGATATGTCATAGAAACAACTGTTACCAATTTTTTAATGACAACAAAACCTGGAACGAGAGCCAAGCTTCGTGTCTGTCTCAAAATTCCAGCCTTCTGAAGATATACAGTAAAGAGGAGCAGGTTGAGCATTTAATTCCATTTGATTCTTAAACAGGAGGGAAGTCACTGGAGCATGAACTTGGAACATACAACAGCCACCAAGGTGTTCTGATAACCACCTAAGACAGCAGTGATAAAAATTAAGAAAGTAGGAGCTAGAGACATAAAGTGACATAAAGTGTTTGTTCTGAAAACGTGAGGACCTGAATATGAACTTCACAGCACCCATTAGGCATTGCTGCACATGCCTATAACTCCAGTACCAAGGTCAAAGACAGGTAGATCAAAAAAGCTCCTGGCCAGGCAGCTTAACTGAAAAGGTGAGTTCTTGCTTCAGCGAGAGACCATGTTTCAAGATAATAAGGCAGGGAACAAGGAAGGAAGATACATGCTGTCTTCTTGTCCTAGCTTCTGTGTGCAGGATGAGCAGCTGCACACTCACATGTACACACAGCACACAGCTGCTGACCACTTCCAAAGATAGAAAATTTTAGAGAACAAAAACACATGAACACCTGTAGTTCAATAAGAATTGCCGTGGCCACTGGACAATGCCTCCTTCCCCAAGTGGAAAGTGAGTGGCTTTGGGTTTCTAACATTCTATGCATGTGTTTCATCTGTATTTTTTTTGTGGTTTTCTAACAGGAATTCTTAAAGCTGGTGAAGTCATATCACTGGATTGGACTAGTCCAAACTGAAGCAAATGGCTCCTGGCAGTGGGAAGATGGCTCCTCTCTCTCATCCAACCAGTGAGTCTCAGTCCAGCAGGTCTCAAGCTGGGAGTTTAATGAGCTGTACCTAAAGGCACTCATTTTTCAGTTTCTTTTTCACAATCTGACATATTACCATATTCTAATAGAGTTGGAAAAAATCATTTTGACTCTAAATCTAAAGGGCAGGGAGGGTGGCACAGTAGCCAACATGAACAACATTAACAAGTGACATAAATCACTACATGCTAAGAACTGAGGCAGATCGATCCAATAGTACATCAATTTTAGAGATATGAGGCTGAAGCACCACATATTTTCTTTTGTATATCTGTGACTAGAATTATGGAGGAAAAATCAACATACAATAAGCCATAACCTTCAACCTTAGAACCCTCTTATCTCTTTTGGGGTTACAGGTGCTTTCAAATATGAAGTAGCTTACTACTAGCTGTAGTCACTCTATTGTCCAGCGGCACAAAGAGAAATCACAAAGGCATGAGGTCACAGAGATGCTAAATACCTTTGCTTGATCAATACACAGCATTTACACCTATCACATCATGAGGGGACGCCTCCAAACTACATACAATTGTAGCTTCAATTAAAATGATTCTCTAATGTGTTTGAATTGAGACCCAGAAAGAGCAGTTCCTAATATAAATTTCCTTCCAAGTACCAGCTGTTTGTTCCTATCCCAGCGGTATTCTGTACCTCATCCTTTTCAATGAGGATAACAGCAGAGCATTGTTCTTTTAGTTTTTAAATTTTACCCTGAAGTGACGTTATCACTTTCTTGAGTCTTCTCTTTCTGACTTTTTCTTAGAAGGAAAAAAAAAAAAAAAAAGCAACTTCATTTGTTAAATTGCTCATGGAATTCCAAATGTCAAGACAGAAGTAAAACACACATATTGACATGCATCCACGCATGTGTGCACACATACACCACACCACATTAACACACACACACACATCACATACATCACACATGCACACACATGCATGCACACATACCACACACGCATTCATGTGTGTACATACACAGTTATTTACGTGCATGCATGTGTGTCGATATAATGTTCTTTTGAAGTGTATCCACCTTACCTTTGTTCATTCAAATGCTGATTTCTCTCCCCCACTCTCTGGTTTCAAGCTGGACATTGCATTGTGATACTCAGCCTAAGCATCACCTGTCTCAAGTTTGTGTAAACATGTCAAAATAAAACAACCAGCCACAATGTTGAGCAATGGAGAGGAAGGAGTAAGAGGGAGAGAAGAGGAGCCAGAGGACAGGAAGGAGTGGGATGGGAGGAGGAGGCAGAAGCTGGGGGAGCAGAGGCTGGAGGAGAAGTCTTGGAACGACGTGGAGAAATGAATCAGACCTAAGATAGCACTAAAAGCAAATGTAATGTGGGAAATCTAAATGGTAGGGAACTATGCGGGCTTTGAGGTTTACGATGGAGTAGCTCTTGCCCAGCATTGTGTTCTAGGTTAACCAAATAAATCCTAGTTTCTGTGTGGGGATTTGGGTATACAGCTGTTTAGGAATAACCGCAGCTTTACTGAAAGATGTATCAATAGTAAATATTGACGCCAAGTACAACACATGTGCATGTGTATAGAGGGTTTTACAATTACTTTTGTTTCTTTACCATGTAAAATTGTGTATGCAGTCAGCTCTTGGTGTCCATGGGAGACTGGTTCCAAAGCTTTACTCTCCCCACAGATTCTGAATTCCATGAATGGTCATCATCTTTATGCGGAATGCCACAGAATCTGCTTGTGAACCAGGGACAATTCTGCATAATTCAAATCACTTTCATATTGAGTATAAGACCATGTAGAATGTAAACATTAAGTAAACAGTTCTCACAATGCATTATTTAGGAAACCGGCACAAGATACAAGGCACATGCAGTAGAGATGTGGGCTCTGTTTTGAATAATTGTTGTCTGTAGCCAGTTTTATCTGACAATGGTAAACTGTTTGTCTATGGAGGATTCCTTATTTTTACACAAAACACTACAGCACTTGAATTCTAAGTTTAATTCTACATCCATTTCTAATGTAAATACGTATTAGTAAGTAAACATTTGAAGCTCTTTTTAATCAGATACATAGAGATATTTTAATTCTGAGGTGATTAATTTCTGACATGAGCACATTAAGAATGACATTTTTCCTTTTATTATCTGAATTGGCTCTGTTTTGCTAAACAGTACTAAAGTCACCTGAAATATATTTGAAATTCCCACATTCAAATTCTATAAATAAGATTTCGTGTTTAGATCCTTCCTTAACCAAGTCTGGATGTAACGTGCCATCCTCTCTGCTCCAGATTAACACTGGTGGAAATGCCGAGCGGATCCTGTGCTCTCTACGCCTCGAGCTTTAAGGCCTACACGGAAGACTGTTCAAACCCGAACACTTACATCTGCATGAAGACGGCAATGTAAAGAGTTCATGAACCATCTCCAACAAGAGAAGGGATTGTTCCAGGAGAAACTGGGACTGAAAAAGAAGAGACAAACATAACAGAAACATAAAACAGCAGACCTGTGCCCTCCAGAAACAAATAACAGTATGATTAGATGTAGTCCATGGCAGCTCAGTCTCCAAGTAGTTCCCTAGAAATGGGAACAGGGACTGTCTCTGATATGAACTCAGTGGCTCCCTCTTTGATCACCACCTCCTGATTGGAGAGCAGCCTTACCATGCCACAGAGGAAGACAATGCAGCCAGTCCTGATGAAACTGGATAAGCTAGGGTCAGATGGAAGGGGAGGAGGACCTCCCCTATCAGTGGACATGGGAGGGTTGGAAGGGGATGAGGGAGGGAGCTACAGCAGGGACACAAAGTGAATAAACTGTAATTTATAAATTTTTTAAAAAGGTGTATATTCTGTGTCCCGTTAAACAAGGGAAGCCAACTCAGACCATCATGGCTGCCTTTCACACCATTTTCCAATCTGCCTAGAATGTGGGGAAGGGGGCAAGGAAGAGCCTAGATTTCAAGATGGAACCAATTCACAAAGGAGCTGTAAGAGTGGGAGACTACAGCCCCACAGCACACTGGGAGTTTAAGCTCCAGCACTGTAGAAAACTGCTGGCTGGGAGGGGCCCCAGCAGGGAACCACAGGGCAGTCAGCGCTGTGCCCAGCTGAGTTGCCAATCCGCTGGTTCAGGAAAGCAGGCTGCTGTCTGAGAGGGTCAACAGGAACTGTCTGAGTAAGGCCAAGCAGGACTGCTTTTCGAACTTGACTAACTCATTAGGCTCACCTTATTGATTCTTGTGCCTTCTTGGGACTCTCCCACTCTTTTTTATGTTTTCCAGTTGAGATGGTGGTATCTCCTAAAGGTCAGTCCCACCATTATGTTTTGGAAGTATGTGGCATGCTTCCCATTACAAGTTACAAACAACAACAACAACAACAAAAAAAAGAGTTTTGACTGTCTCATCCATATCTGACTTTGGTCATGTTTAGGTGAGACCTTGGACTTGAAATTTGAAAGGTGGTGTTGGAGGGAGTTGCCATCTCTGAGGTTTTTAGGGTGGAATGGATATGGTTTGCAATTGAGCAGACAGATTTCTGGGGCCATGGGTGTAATGTCATATACTGAATGTTTGTGCACGCTGTAATTTCATATTTGAAATTCTAACTCCCCATATTATTTAAAGTATTTAAACTAAATTTGGAGACAGGCATACTATTTTATTTCTTTTTTGTTTTTTTTTCATATATATTTATTCATTTATTCACTTTACAGTCAAACTAACATAGTAAAATTGACCATTTTACCAAAAGCAATCTACAGATTCAGTGCAATCCCTGTCAAAATTCCAACACAATTCTTTACAGACCTTGAATTATATTATTACATTATTATATTATTATACGATGAAAATCTAAATAGCATAGAGTCATTTCTTACACCTCCCAAAGTCTGATATTAAATGCGCAACATAATGTCTTAAAAGTTGTAAGGGTGAAGTCTTTGTAGGTGAGATTCTGGCTTAAGAAAATATCCACAGAGACTTCTCTCTCTTCTTTTTGCTTCAAGAGAATACAGGATAATTCTGATATACCACCTACAAGATGCTTCCACCAAAACCCAACAGCTGTTGTTACCAACATCATGGCTTCCAAGGCTTCATAATTGTGGGAAATGAATTTGTTGTTTACAGCTTGGTCAGTGATGTTTTATAATAGTACCCCAAAGAATCTGAGAACAGAAGGGAAGATAGCTAGATATTAGATCTTACTGAAAATTTAAAAGGGAAGCTGGAGAGGTGGCTCAGAGGTTAATTAAAAGATTAAGCCCCGAGTTCAGTTCCCGGAACCTACACTGAAGCTCACGAGGGATCCAATGCCCTCGTCTGGCTTCTGCAGGCATTTGTATGCACACGACAGAGAAAGCTTTGTGATATTGTTGTATAATACTTTAAAACACAGAAAATAATTATAAACCAATAAGCAAGCTTTAAAAAAATCTCTAGAAGCCAGGCATGGTGGCATATGTATTTAATCCCACCACTAAGGGAGACAGGGGCAGGAGAATCTCTGTGAGTCCAAGGCCAGCCAAGACTACACAGGGAAATCCCATCCTGGAAAACAAAAACAAAGACAAAAAAAAATGGTATAATACCATATTAAATAAAACTGAATCACAATAGAAAACCAACGGTAGAACCTGGTTTTCATCCGAGAGGTCATAACAAACCTGGGAGCCTTAGATTTCTGTTTTGTAGATGTTTGTAAAGCATTAGAAACACCATCGTCATCTCCTGAATGAGGGATTTCTCCAAAGGCTATACGCTTATACAAGGAATAACAAATAAAAGCCAGGCTTCAGAAAGTAGTGTGGAAGGATCCTCGATATCTTGACCTCTAATGAGATGGGGGTGGGGATGGGGTGATGAAAACCTCTGTGAAGACTCTGTAGCCATGGAAAGTTTTTCCTTTAAGCTTACAGTCCAGTTTCTGGCTAACAGTATTGGCAGGAGAACCAAGCTGAAGAAGCCCAAGGGACATATCATCCTACCTGCAGCTCTTCATTTTCTACATCTAGTGTGCATCCACTGTATAAAGTTGGAAGCACCCAGCAACACTTTAGCTTTTAAGGGGAATAACTTGAACTCATTCCTTACATATTTTTCACACATAGCCCAAAGAGTAAAACCAAATTGCAAAACAGCGATACTGAGAGGGGTAGTTAGTTAGCTCTCTGGCAGTGTTTCAGTGTCCAGGAGACCTGGGTGAGGGGTAGTGTTCTGACTCATTGAATAATTAAAGAAAGTTAACCTTAAACTCACAAGAAAAAAAAAATGCAGGGCACGCCTGTGTTCCAGACATACAGGAAATTCCTATGTTCGATTTAAAAATACAAAAAGCAACCAACAGGATCCCACTTGCTTCCAAGAACTCAATTTAGACAGCCACAGACATAAAAGCCAGACTAAAATGCAAAATAGGATGATACAATAGGTCATGATGGGGGAAATTTTTGCTCTGACAGCAGGGTGAGTAACCTTACCAGAACCAGGGTTTTAAAAAGAAACATTTTTAATAGAGAAAACATGAGAAAAGGTGTAACATATTTAGATACACTTCACGGTGTGCTTAGCAAATGACTTGATATTTCTGTAGTATTCAACCCCAGGTTTATGCAGAGAGTGCTATATTTGATGCTAATTTTAAAATGTAAACAGATTCCACTGTGGTTAGGGGAAAGCCGACCTAACACTTTGTGGTTATATTTAAATAGACGAGAGCTCCAGATAAGTGACTCACAGGCGTGAAGGCAGATGCCACTAGAACAGTTTAAAACTTTACTCAATTTCAGATACTATGTGACAGAACCGTCCTAAGATGACAGGGGCCTCTTGCAGGCCCAGATCAAGAAAGCAAACATTCACTTGCCAATCTCTTTCTCTTGAGTTTCCATGGAAAAGTTGAAAACGAGGAGTTGACCTTTAACAGAGGTGCAAGGCCTGCCAGGGAAACTCTAGAGAGGACCTGAACTGAAGGCAAAAGCCCTAGATTCAGGAGTGCCTATGGACAGAGCTCAGCACCGGTCCTAGAAGATCGCTCAGAGGCCAGCAGTGGCGGAGGCAGGAAGGGGCTTTATTGAAGCATGAACACACCAGCAAGAACAGAAGTGTAGTGACTGAACATCTTTCGTCGTAGTGATTACAACAGTAGGAACAAAGCCGGGTTTGGGGGTTCTACGACATCTGATCTGGCAGTCTTGGTCTGGCTGTATTGATCTTACTTTGGGCCATCATCTCAGAAACCTCCGGGTGGAGCTACAGTGAGAACAAAGAAGACATCTGCTGCTTAGCTTCCCTCCTACATCCTAAAATAGTCACCAGTCTGACCTGATGTTTGCAACATACAAAGTAATTGTGGGGAATAAAAGTCAAAGAGTGGCCAGGAGTGGCAGTGCCTGCCTTTAATTCCCGAACTAGGAAGACAGGAGCAAGTAGGTTTCCATGAGTTCAAGGCCACCCTGGTTAATACAGTGATTTCCAGACCAGCCAAGGTTACATAGTGAAACTCTGTTTCATAAAAACAAACAACACCCCAGGAGAGATCAGACCCAAGGAAAAGAAACAAGATGGTGTCCAAAAGAAAACCTGTTTGTCCAGTTAGGGCCTGAGAGCTCCAGTGTTTAATTCCCTGCTCTCATAATGGCTAAAGACATCTGCTTCTGGAAGCGAAGCAGGAAACCATCTTGTGCCCTGGACTCAGCAGTGGTGCAAACAGGAAGTTGCTTCACAAAACGAGATCTCACTGATACCAGGCAGACACCACAGAGATGGGGACAGGGAGCCCATCCACCCAAGAAACAGGCTTCCCCCACTAAGACAGATCTCCAGAGGAAAGCCTTGAAAGTCAGATGGAGATGGGCCGGAAACGATTTCGACAGGGAACTCGGAAGCAAGGATTGATACTTCAAAGGCCGAAGCAGCGAGGGTAGCAGTCAGCGAGACTGTGGAAGACAACGCAGTGGGTATGTGGGATGTGTAAGAGGCCTGAACAAAAACGTACACAGGAAAGGCAGGTGGTTGGGCGAACGACTTGCTTCGTGAGCTCTCTCCTTAAACTCAGTATTGAGAACTAAGGACTAGCAAGGGGCAGTTTAAGAACACTGGCTCCTCGCTCAAGTCCCAAAATCCACATGGCAGCTCACAACTGAATCTCACTCCATCTCCAGGGGGATCTGACTCCCTCGCGGAGACAGACAGGCAGGCAAAATACCCAGTGCACATAAAAATAAGTAAATCTTTTAAAAATTAAAAAAAAAATCAACATCAGCAATACTAGCAATTTATCCTTAGATCATGCAAGTGTTTGCTCCAAAACCTGGCATTACATTGCACTCTTCGTGTAATATTTCTTTCACTAAAACTGCTTTTGTTCTTCTTCCTCCTCCTCTTCTTCCTCCTTGTCATCCTCCTCCCCGTCGTCTTTTAGTTTTATTTATTGTGTTGGCATGGATGCGCAGGCCGCAGCCCACACGTGGACGTCAGCGACAATAAGGGGAAGGTAATTCTCTCCTTCCAGGATGTGGGTTCCAGAGACCAAACCCAAATCACCAGACTCGATAGCAGGCGCTTGTATGAACTGAGTCATCCTGATGGCCCCCTGAACTCAAATTTCTTGAACTTGTATTCTTTAGTCTCCAATAACATGTGAACCCACTTGCCAGAAGGAGATGGGTTAGAAACAGTGGCTGAACCCACCTTGTATTCATCTCAGTGACTTCCATGCCTTTGTCTCAAGTCTTTTGTTTATACCATTTATGAGATTATGATGGGAAATATGGTTATAAATGCGTTACTATTTTTCCTTTGCTATCCAGTATAACCAAAATTTACATCATACACAAGACAGTGCTCAGTTGCGCTATGTGGACAGAAGGAAGGAAATGAGTGGCTAAGTAATATGCTGTTACTTAAGTTAGTGGTACAGGCTAAGCAAGACTATTAAAATACTTGTTCAGAGCTGGGCATTGTGCCTTGTGAGGGCTAAGGCTGGAGGATCCCCAGTACTGTGGCGGAGTACTGTGCACAGTTAGTGAGGATTGTGGAGCACCAATTTGATTTTTTTCAAAGAATCTAAGAGAAAGCTAAGCCAGGAAGTAATGAATTGCTATGAAAAAGAGGAGATTGCATGACAAAACTAAAAAAATGAACATTTTTTTCAAACTATAATGACTTGATGGTAAACTATAAAGTAGAGAGTCATTTGTTAGGAATGGTTGAGAATGCTCACATGCACACACACACATACACACGCACAAATATGGACTTTATTTTAAACTATTTTGGTTTCATATTATTAAAAGTTTCTTACTTCATTAGATTAAAATTAAATTAATATCATGTGGTACTAGAAATCCCACTTTTTAAGATTTCCTATTAGAAATACCCCTAAATTTCTCTTTATTCTATAATTACTACCTTAGCTTCAGTAAAGAATTTTAATTCTTACTATATCTGTACTTCATATATTTGTCACTGTCTTTTTTGTTTGTTTTTTATTAATTTTTATTTTTTCTTCATAATTCATTCATTATATATCCCGATTGAAGCCACCTCTCTCAGTTTCTCCCAGCCCCACCCTCCCTCCCTCTTCCCCTCATCCCCTTACCCTAGTCCACTGAAAGAGGGAGTTCTCCTCCTCTGCCATCTGCCTGTAGATTATGAAGTCCCATTAGGACTGCCTAGATCCTCTTCCTCTGTGGCCTGGCAAGGCCCCATCACCAGGGGCAAGTGATCAAAGAGCAAGCAATGGAGTTCATGACAGAGCAGCCCCTGTTCCCCTTACTAGGGCACCCACAAGGAGAGTGGCCTGCCTATTGACTACATCTGAGCAGGGGGTCTAGGTCTTCTCCGTGCATGGTCCTTGGTTGGTGTGTCAGTCTCTGCAGGACCCCCTGGGCCAAGACGTTTTAGCTTTGTTGGTCTCCTTGTGGGGCTCCTGACCCTTCCATGTCCTTCTATACCCTTACCCCTTTTTCCATAAAACTCACTGTCCTCTGCCCAAAGTTTGGCTGTGAGTCTCAGCATCCGCTTCAATCCCCTGTTGGGTGGAGCCTTTCAATGGACCCTCTGTATAGTAAGCTCCCATCCTGTTCCCTCTCTTCCATTGCTTCTAGTGTTTATCCTGTTTGCCATTTTGAATGAGATTTAAGCATCCTCTCTAGGGTCTTCTTTAGTGTTTAGCTTCTTTAGGTCTGTAGATTTTAGTATGGCTATCTTATATTATACTGCTAATATCTGCTTATAAGTGAACGTATGCCTTGTGTGTCTGTCTGTTTCTGGGTTACCTCATTTCATCATGTGATTTTAGTGGCAAACTATAGGATACCTTGTCATTTCACATACTCAAATAATCTGGAAAGCAGCCATTTTGTCAGAGTTCTTTCTTCAACTTGGCATACTATTATTTTGATATTACTAATTGATTCTGGAGAAGTCTAAACAGTCAAGTTTCAGTGCTAAATACTTAAAAGCTAAACAAAACAAATTTTGACGCACTGAAACCCTTTAGAGGGTGATTAATTATTCTTTAAAGTTTAAATAAAACCAAGTGCAAAACATCGTTGATCTCTTTTGTTTTATATTTGTCTGCAGCATCTTTTCTAACTACATCAGCAATTAGAAGCATGTTTAGCTTTCTGTCTCTTCATAGAATAATCCAGCACTACACATTGCTAGTCAAACACCTTCTACATCTCAATAATTCCAATTTACCTCCATGGTATAGAACAAAATTATAGTCTTGGCTTTCAACTCGTGACACAGAACCAATGCTTACTATGAAATGCGTAGCTTTATATTCCTAAGTTTTTGTTCTTAGCCAAAGTTTTCTTAATTTATATTAGTTTAGCTCAAGGCTTAGCATTTGTTATTACACAAATTTCATTTTTGTTTACAGATCCATAAACACAGAAATTTAAGAACTCAAATGCAGTAAGTTATTTTTTTAATTTGGATTAAATTGTTTTTTTATTTTTTAATTTTTTATATTAATTACAGTTTATTTACTTTATATCCCAACTGTAACCCCCTCCCTCATTCCCCCCCATCCCATCCTTCCTCGCTCATCTCCTCCCTGCCCCTCTCTAAGTCCACTGATAGGGGAGGTCCTCCTCCCCTTCCATCTGATCCTAGCTTATCAGGTCTCATCAGGATTGGCTGCAATATCCTCCTCTGTGGCCTAGCAAGGCTGCTCCTCCCTTAGGGGGCGGGGGAGAGGTCAAAGAGCCAGCCACTGAGTCCATGTCAGAAATGCAAACAGGACAGGAGCCTACCATAGAGGGCCTCTGAAAGACTCTACCTAGAAGTGTATCAAAGCAAATGCTGAGACTCATAACCAAACCTTGGGCAGAGTGCAGGGAATCATATAAAAGAAGGGGGAGTTAGCAAGACCTGGAGAGGACAGGAGCTCCACAAGGACCAGATATATCTGGGCACAGGAGTCTTTTCTGAGACTGATTCTCCAACCAAAGACCATGTTTGGATATAACCTAGAACCTATGCTCCAATGTAACCCATGATAGCTCAGTATCCAAGTGGGTTCCCTAATAAGGGGAACAGGAATTGTCTCTGATATGGACTCAGTTATTTTTTAAGCATTATAAATTCTCAATGGAGAAATTGTAGGACTAGAGAAAAGACATGTTGTGATGCAAAGATAAATCGGTAAAAATTAAACTGGAGGCAAGAGACAAATATAGATTCTTTTAAATGAATAAGTCCAGAAAACTAATTTTAGAGAGCATCAGCAGACCTAAGATTAGTACCATTGTAGTCTCAGAAGAGAAATGACACATGGTGTTCTGAAGTCAGAGACATTTCTGCACAAGCTAGGAGAAGGAATGGCCAGTATGGAAAAGAGGGATAGTATCAGAAAGGAGACAGCTGGCAACAATCTCTTAGTTCAGTGTGTGACCAGACAAAAGTACAGAAAATACCTGTGAACTCCATAAACATGGAACAGGCTTTGATAACTGAGCTATGAAAACCATGGTCAACCAACTGGCTCATCAGTCTCATAACTAAGGTATATGAAAGGTTGAAACTGAATTTCCATAAGGCCATCATCCATAGAACGCTAAGAACATATAAACATTTGAAGTATGAAGTACAGTTATTATCTTATTGGTAATTTAATGGATACATTAATATGTAAAGAAACCAAATGCACCTTTTACCTCTATGCCCTTTTGGTGCGTATAAATTATGCCTCAATAAGTTGAGAACAAGGGTGTCTTTCAGCCTTGTGTTGGCATATGAAGTCCATTTTCCGTTATCTCAAAAACTGTCAGCTGCTTAAGAAAGAGTCTAATAAAAGTCATTTCTGCCAAAACCGAAAAAGGTGTTCTATGAGAAAAGATCAACATAATAAAGGGATAGAGAACCTTTGTTCATGGACTGGAAGAGCCAACACTGTTAACGTTTCTTTATATAGTAATATACACAGGCTACACAGCTTTGTTGTATAAGAAGCTGAGACTATTTGGGACACTTTTGGGCTCTCTACCTTTGCTCTATCTGTTCTATTTTTTAATATTTATTTAGTTAGTTTGTTGGTTAGTTAGTTATTACAACTTATTCACTTTGTATCCTAGCTGTGACTCCCTCGATCTTCTCCTAGTCCACCCACCACCCTCTTCTCCCCCTATGTCCTTTCCCTAGTCCACTGATAGGGGAGGTCCTCCTCCACTTCTATCTGACCCTAGACTATCAAGTCTCATCAGGGCTGGCTGCATCATCTTCCTCTGTGGCCTGGCAAGGCTGCATCCCCCCCCCCCCCAGGTAGAGGTGATCAAAGAGCCTGGAACTAAGTTCATGTCAGAGACAGTCCCTGCCTCCCGTACTAGGGAACCCACTTGAAAACTGAGCAGAGGGTTTAGGTCCTCTCCATGCATGGCTCTTGGTTGGAGTATCAGTCTCTACAGGACCCCCTGGGCCCAGGTTTTTGGGCTCTGTTGGTCTCCTTGTGGAGTTCCTGTCCACTCCAGGTCTTTCTATCTTCTTCTTCTTCTTCCATGAGTTTTCCTGCATTCTGCTCAAAGTTTGGTCACGAGTCTCAGTATATCCTTTGATACCCTGATGGGTAGAGTCTTTCAGAGGCCCCCTGTGGAAAGCTCCTGTACTGTTCCTTGTCCTATACTACTTCTGATGTCTATCCTATTTAAAAGAGCTAAACAGAGAATTCTCTGTAGAGGAATATAGAATGTCAGAGAAACACTTAAAGAAATGCTCAACATCCTTAGCCATCAGGAGATGCAAATCAAAACAACCTTGAGATTTCACCTTACACCTATCAGAATGGTTAAGATCAAAAACTCAAGTGACAGTACATTCTGGAGAAGTTGTGGAGAAAGGGAAACTCCTCCATTGCTGGTGGGAATGTAAACCTGTACAACCACTTTGGAAATCAATCTGGCACTTTCTCAGAAAATTAGGAAAAGCGCTTCCTGGAGATCCAGCTATACCACTCCTAGGCATATATCTGAAAGATGCTAAACCATTCAACAAGGACATTTTCTCAACTATGTTCATAGCAGCTTTATTCATAATAGGCAGAATCTGGAAACAACCAAGATGTCCCTCAACTGAAGAATGGATACAGAAATTGTGGTACATTTACACAATGGAATAAGACTCAGCAATTAAAAACAAGGAAATGATGAAATTTTCAGGCAAATGGATGGAACTAGAAAAAAAAAAATCATTCTGAGTGAGGTAACCCAGAAACAGGAAGACACACATGGTATGTACTCACTTTTAAGCGGATAGTAGCCCTATAATATAGGATAAACATACTAAAATCTATAGCCCTAAAGAAGCTAAACAACAAAGAGGACCTTAGGGAAGAAGCTGAAACCTCACTAAGAAGGGCAAACAGGTCTACCTGTTTTAATATTTACAAATGCATGCCTATGCTTAGTAGATGTGATTTTATCATGGATGAACTTTCTCAGTCTGCTTATTCACTGAGGCTGTTTTTATATACTATCTCTGTCAAATTGCTCAGATCAACCAAATGCACCATTAGGTTTCTAAAGGAAACAGCTCATTTTTTTAAGTTAATAAGAAAGGTACAAAAAACAAATGCCTTTATAGTCTTGTCTATTTTTCCATCATTCATAAATATTTTTTTATGTTTCTAATCACTTTTTAAAATTTATTTCTGAATTATTTGTATTATTCATTTCCTGTGAGGCTTTTCATCTATTACGTCTCTTTAGCTGGTTACTATGTGTGTAAGTCAATGCTATTTGGTTTGGACATATTAATAATTTTATTAAATTAATCTGCTAACTTGCTGAAGTATCTCATCGAGGTTAGTTCTACCACTGACTATGATTGTTTAGATGTGATCTAAACAACACTGTCACTTTTCTGTTTATATCTTTACAGGCACTTATTCTAGCCAAGTCATATTTGGCTGATACTATGAAAATCATGCTAACGAGGTGTGAAGGGAATTCATATCTGTTCTATGTTCCAGGCCCTACTGGAAGTGCCCAAGGGATGGGTTGTCACCAAGACCCAATGGGCTAGGATGTGTTGAAAGCTTCACTTGGGCTACAGAGTCCTTGCTGCTTATAACATAGATGACGAAAACAGACATCAGTCATTGCAGACTGCCCTCAAGTCTTTCTTCACTGCACAGTCTGATCAACAGGGCTGGTAATGGTACTGTAACTGGGTTCCCTCCGATCAGCTAAGGAGATAGAGGGAAAAAAAAGTGCCTTATGACCTAGTCTTAGAAGTAGTAAACTCTCCTTTCTGTTCAGGTTCTTTGCTATAGTTATTAACGTGGATAACAGGTGAAAGAAAATTACTCAATGCTGCATTGGAGTGGATCTTACAAGTTGGTTCCAACACGTACTTCGCTAAGTTTTGAGCTTTCAGAGCAAACACATATTGAAATCAAGTTGTCTATCATTTTTCACGTGTTATTTTTGGACTGTTCTCAATTGTATAGGTATAGAAAAGACCTTTGACAAAGTTCAACTTCCCATAGTAGTACAAACCCTAGCAATATCCTGAGCACACTTTGGTATAATACATGTCTTAATACCTGACAAACTTACCATCAAAATGACAGTAAGTGGAAATAAAATGACATTGTTTACTTTAAAATCAGGAATAGGACATGGGTCTTTACCATTTAATATAGGGCTTGAAGTCATAGAGATAGGTCAGGGAAAACAAAAAATAAATATATGCTTAAGAAAGAAATAAATCAAACCATGTCCATCTGCAGATGATATGTTTCTGTGTTTAAAAGATTCTAAATGGGGGCTGGAGACATGGCTCAGAAGATATGAGAACTGGCTGCTCCTCCAGAGGTCCTGAGTTCAATTCCCAGCAACTACATGGTGGCTCATAACCATCTATAGTGAGATCTGGTGCCCTCTTTTGGCATGCAAGTGTAAGAAACACTTACAGCATACAGCATGGCACACTATCAACAAAAGAGTTGGTAGCTTTTTTGAATATTTATAAAGAACGCTTGGCAAGGGAACTCAGGAAAAATCTACCCACAATAGCTAAAAAAGGAAAAGAAGAAGAACAAGAACAATAACTTGTTTGTAATAGCTGAGAAGTATGCCGTTGTGTAAATGTACCAAAATTTCTGTATTCATTCCTCAGTTGAGGGACATCTAGGTTGTTTCCAGCTTCTGGCTATTACAAATAGAGCTGCTACGAACATGGTTGAGCAAATGTCCTTGTTGTATACTTGAGCATATTTTGGATATATGCCTAGGAGTGGTATAGCTGGATTTTGAGGTAGCAATATTCCTAATTTTCTGAGAAAGCGCCAGATTGATTTCCAAAGTGGTTGTACAAGTTTACATTTTCACCAGCAGTGGAGGAGGGTTCCCCTTTCTCCACATCCTCTCCAGCATGTGTTGTCACTTGAGTTTTTGATCTTAGCCATTCTGATGGGTATAAGATAAAATCTCAAGGTTGTTTTGATTTGCATCTCCCTGATGACTAAGGATGCTGAATGTTTCTTTAAGTGTTTCTCTGTCATTTGATATTCCTCTATTGAAAATTCTTATTTATTTATTTAATTAACCTAGAGCTGGGCAATAGTTGTTCCATTCTAAACCTCCAAGCCCTCATAGCTTCTTTCCATTCAGATTTTACTTATTATACTTGATTCTAGTCATATCTTAGGTCTGGTTCATCTCTACAGATGAACCAGAGGATCCACAGAGGATCCACAGAGGAAGACAATGCAAACAGTCCTGATGAGACGTGATAGGCTAGGGTCAAATAGAAGGGGAGGAGGACCTCCCCTATCAGTGGACTTGGGGAGGGGCATAGGGAGGAGAAGAGGGAGAGAGGGTGGGATTGGGAGGAGATGAAGGAGGGGGTCACAGCCATGATACAAATTGAATAAATTGCAATAGATGATAAAAAATTTTAAAAAAAAATTATAAAAGAACAACTTGGAATGAAGCTGACTGAGGTTATGTAAGACTTCAAAAATGCAAACCTTAAAATGCTGAAGAGAAAATGAATAAGATGCTAGAAGATGAAAAGACCTGCCTCCCCATCTCCTGGTTGATTAGAATTAATGTTATAGAGTGATTATATCCCTCAAATCCTTCTCCAAGTTCAATTCAGTTACAATACAAACCCTGAAACCACACGGATGCATATGACTTTGTTTGGAATAAATTTTATTAAATATTTCAAAATACTGTACAAGAATATGTAACTAAAATTATATTTCATAAATCAAAATATTCATAAAAACTCTTTAGTTTGATTCATCCTAATTTTGTGCACAGATGTGAAAAACTCATCAAGCATGAGTTGAGTTCAAATGTCTGAAAACTGTATGAGAGCCAACAGAAACATTCTACAGATTCAAGATGGAAAGCTGGTGATGTTGTCAGAGGTGTAGAATACTGGACCTTTCTTGTTTATTCCTTCTGCTTTAAGAAACATTTAAGTAGACCTTTGCTTACAGATATAACGGTTTTCATTTTTACAGAATTCGATGGAAACCAATTTGCTTGGACTATAAACAATGCAGCCCCTTGCCTTGGTGTTTAAAAGCTCTGGAAATCTGTAATGAGGAAGAAAATGTTAACATTTAGGAAAGAGTAAGGATGTTTAAGGTTATTTTTATTAGCTCAGAATGTGGGGAAATATTTGAGTGAGAGATTTACTGAGTGGTTTGAGGTCTATTTGTTTGGTCTTGTTTTGTCATCTTTCAACAATAATATTCACAGTTTTAAAAGTACATAAAACCCAGTCACTTCCTCACTGGCCCCTAGCACTATGACCAGAGTGTGTGATTGTAGATATGGTTTTGTTATTTGGTTACTTGTGGGTTTTCTCCCTCTATAAGAAATGGTTGGGTTGTTAGTTTTGTTTTTTGAGAAAAGGTCTCAGTATGCAGCCTTAGCTGACTTGCAACTCACTATGTAGATCAGGCCAACCTTGAACTCAAAGAAATATTCCTGCCTCTGCATGTCCAGCGCTGGGATTAAGGTATGTACCACAATGCTGCCGGAAATTGTTTTGATGATATGCTGGTCTTCTACTTGGTTAAGAAGTAGAAGCTGGGAAAAACAAACAAACAAACAAACAAACAGAAAAAAGAACCAAAGGAAAAGCCCAGGAAACACATATGGACTCTGTGACATGCCTATCAACATACAGAGAAACCACACAAAAACAAAGTTGGAAAGCATACAAATAAAAAAAAAAAAGCTTTAGAAAAAAAGGGTCCTGATCAAGCATTATGAAACAAACAACAACAACAAAACTCCAAAAATACCATTGAACCTGTTTTGTGTTGGTCAACTACTGCTCGGCATGGGGCCTGCTCTTAAATGTGGCAGGTATAAAATTTGGGGGTGTGTGAGGGTGGGGATAAAATCTGGAAGGAGTTGAGGGAAGGAAGACCATAATCAGATTACAATGTATGAAAGAAAAAAGTTTGTATATATACATACATATGAGTTTACCTAATCTAGGGGGAAAAGAGCGTAAACCTAGTTACGGTATGACTCTCTAGATTTCATGCTTGCTGGTGAGAATGAGACCCAAGGATAAACAATTATACAGAAAATAACTGCTGAATGTTTGAAGATGTTAAAAAAAAAAAAGAGTGAGATCCACCAGAACGGCACCACAAACGGCCATGCTGTGTTCTCCAGGCCTGTCGATGTCTGAGAACACGTGAGCAAGCACAGACACACGTTACAGGAAGGAAAAGACTGGAATTCTCTGACGGTTCCAGGCACACAGCTTTCATGTCACGTGAGCATGAGCGTGAATGTTACAGGTAGAGAGAAATGACTGCTGCCCTGTTGTTCCTTTGGGTTTTTACATATTCTCATGCTCCATGAAGGACAGTTGAATCTGAGCCCTTGGCTGTGTAGCTAGAATAAAATCACAAAAGTGCCCCAAAACCCTCAGTGGCCAGAAACTTACAGCTCTTTGGAGGGAACTGAGCCATCCTCCCACCGCCAGGCATTCCATTCCTCACTATAACGCATTCCAATCCAGAAAAAGGTTTGACTGAAGTTCATAAAACTCTGCTTAGAGACGGAAAGAACAAGTTAAGCAAATTTGAGTGTTCTCAGAGAGCAACATACATAAAAGGCATTCAGAGTAAGATTCAGAGTGTGGGTGCTCGGGTTGAAATCATTTTGAACTTCTGATTTGAGAGGCATAGTCACGCCTCAGGTTCCTCAGTTACTAGGCCCATTCACGCATGTGGAGAAACACTACAAAATCTTGCTTCTTGAAGGATGAAAATTGTCACAAAGATAAAGAGACATTCATTCTGTGTTACAGTCCCTTCATGAGGTCAACGATCAAATGCAACCACAGCTCTTCCAACTGAACAGGGCACAGACAGCTTGAGAATTTCTTCATAAGAACTGAGTAATTTCCAAGATGAGCCTGGGGGTGTGGGCCTGTAATCCCCAGCACTTAGGAGGCTGAAGCAGGGCTTCATTCTGTTTGACTATAGAGGGACTTTACAGGAAAGCCAGGGATACCTGCCTCTGTCTCAAAACACATAGGAAAAAAATTTTTTAAGCTTGGGCATATATATAGCACAATGCTAGAGTGCTTGCCTGGTGTGCCTCAGTGCCTCAGTTCAATCCTCTGCGACACACACAATAACAACAATAACAATGTACGTAATTTATGATCGTATGATTCGCTGCTGGTTCTAATTACATCCCAGAAAGGTGGCAAAAAGCCATATAACATACACAAAATGTTGTGTATTCTGCTTCAGTAAATACTAATTAAATGTCCCTCTGCTGATTCTTTTGGCACTGTTAAAAAAAAAAAAAAAGTAGCCTACTAATCTGGAAAAGTTGGGGGTTTTACACATTAGCTCCTAATCTATTAAAATATTTGTCTCTATAATGCAAATCTTTGAAGACATTTTGTAGGCTTTCTAGTAAATGTCTTAAGGTACATCAGACTGAGAGTCATGAGCTCAGACAGAATTATCATTGTCTTCCTGGTAATAAAGACTTAGATGGGAGTGATCACTTTAGTCAGGTAGCAACATGCTAGTTGGTGAAAAATAATGTAAAAAACAAGAATGAAGAACTTGCCAATTCATTTCTGGTTATGAGCTGAAGAAGACTGGAATTCTGAGAAGCACAGAAATCTCTGCTTCCCTCCCAAGAATTTGCTTCTTTGGAAATGAAGTAACAGTTGCACCGATATCCAATCCACTTTTCTAGGCAAGCACAGCACTCAGAAACTAAAAGACAAAACGTATCATTGCAGATTTCATCTTCTTTGGTGTTATTTGACGTTCAAAATTATTTGCTTGCTATTCCTTTCCTTGTCTAGAAATATTGCTTCAGAATGTGCTAGCACACACCACATTTAGGGAGTATTAATCCAAAGGCTTTGGCCATGGAGAGGGCATTCTAAAGATAGATCCAAAATGCAGCTTTCCCAGCTCTTTGTTATGTTTGGTGACACTTAGATGAGAGAACAAAAGAAATCCTGCATGTAGCAGAAAGTAGGACCTGGGAGGTAGTTGGAAGACTTTGAGAGTGTTCCCACAGCTGAGGATGGTGGTGAATAAAAGAGTAACCAGATGAAGGAGATTTCCAGGGAAGGCTCCCTACCAATTCCCTAAGTCAGAGAAGGATACAGGAATGTGAAAAAATTCTTAAGTATTCATATATTTCCTTTTTTCAAAAACACTTGTGAATAAATAAAACCAATTAGCTTCAAGTTTGATGGACAGTTTATGAGTGACTGAGTACGGCCTCAGTATCTCTCTTCCTCAGCAATAAGTATCATAACACAGAGTAGGAACTCAACTCTTTATCACATAAATGGCATTAAAGTTGATAGAAGAAAAAAATTAACTGCATAATCAGAAGGTCGTAAATCTGAGAAGCATTTGAAAACAAATATCAAACTAGAGTTTTGGGCTGTCTCCTGTGGGTAAGTAAGGTTTATTATTACAGAGACGTCTACACTGTATTCTGACTCACAGGTACTGCTGTTAGCAAACACAAAATAAGATTTGTATATAATGCTAGTTGTCATTTAACTTTTATCTACTAATTATTAATGAACACTCATTTGGAAACATGTATGTGCCACTTCAGGCTAGTATCTTCATGAAAATTATGATGATGCTCTCCTAGACTTTGGACCTGGAATCTTCCCCAAAGGCCCATACATAAGAAAACTTTTGATGAGGCAGTACCACAGCACTTTAGAAGGAGAATACAGTGGTGCTTGTTAGGATACCAGGGTAGGCTCTTGAAAGGAGAGTGGAAACCCTCCTCTTCATTTTCTTCTTCCTCTCTTTTGATTTCTAGCTACTGCGTGAGCAGCTCTGCTCCCACACATATGTCCACCATGACACATTGTCTCAGCATTGCTGCAAGAACGACAGGCCCAAATGATGACAGACCAAAACTTCTGAAACTATGAGGAAAAAGTAAACCTTTGCTCAATGCAGTGTTTACTTAAAGTATTTCTTAAACTGGCTAACATCCATAAATCAATTTAATTTATTTATTTGTTTATTTGCTACAGAACAATAAAATGAGATCATTTTCCTGAGTGAAACCATGTTACATGAAAAATGATTTCCTCTATTTTATCCTTTCTGAGTCATAAAGTTTGTAGAAAAAAAATGGAACCTACCTTCATGTAATTCTAAAATGGGGGTTGGAGAAGATGTTGATTGAATGCTCTGTATAGTAAATGCTGTAAGAAGTTATTAAAGGTTTGCTTAGTTTGACATGTATTTATAAAATAAAATATTATACATTAGAAAATTAAATGTTCATTATTAAATTATCTCATAACAATGTTGATTCTTTTATAGACTTTCCTAGAAACACTTACACTTTTTCATCAAAACTCCCAAAGTAACCATCAAAAAAAGACATTTTATTCCAAAGATCACAGACATCAACCTCCACCGAGTGATCCTAGAAGCTATAGAAAAATATCAGACAGATGGATTAATGACTAACAGATTAAAGTACAAATATAGAAAATGACATTTTTAAGAACAGAAACCAATAAGAATGAACCCAAAAACTTCTTCCTGTCACGGCACATTTCTCCAGTGAAACCCTGGAGAATGAAGCTATTCCTTCAGAACCCCACCCATTAGCAAGCTTTGATGTGGTGTACCTTATTCTTTGATGAGGTTATTCATACATATTTTCTGACTCATTAGAATCGCTTACTGCTGACTCTTCACATCGTCAGTGAAACAGAAAGAATAGATCAAGAAGTAGTCATGGTGTTTGGTGGGTTTGCTTGATATATTTCTCTCTCAACAATATCACAGATAAAAGATATGCATTAGAGAGACAATTAGAACAAAGAATTAATCACAATGCTATTTTCTTAAGTACAAAGCTTGTAAACGCCTGGCAGAAATTAAACAGATTATTGTCAGGCTCTAGAGTCTGTCATTTGTCATTTCCCATCCTTGTTGGGAAAATACCATCATGCCGTATGTTCTCTCACAGTCTGAGCGCAGACCATGCTCCTAGTGGCTTGTAGATGTTTACAGAAAAGAAGAGAGGAACCTTCTAGAACTGGTGTGGTGGAAGTTCCCACCCCGAGTATGAATCAAAGATCTGAGTTCAGTTCACAGCACCTTGAAATTTGATACAAAACCAACCTTTGACTCTGTTTTCTCAACATTATGTTAGGTCTTATTCAAAGTCACTTTCTTATTGGCTGAGATATTTTAATATTGGAAGATTCCCTGTTAATAACAGAACACTGTCAAAAAAAAGTTCTGCCACTAACAACAGTATAAGGTGTCAGTGAACCTTGGTGATTTTGAGAGGCCATAACACAGAATGCAAATTTATAAATGTGTAAGTACCCTTAATATTTGGCATTTTTTTATTTCATGGTGCCAATGAGTTAATCAATTTAGTTTCAGTTTCATTCTGAACATAACATTATGCCTGACAGAAACCACTCCCTAACTCTGTTAGAAAAAAGGTATACAAAAAGGATTTGCTTCACAAAGTCACATTCAAGTTTCAAAACTAAGAATCAAGAAAACAATGAACACAGAAAGCATTAAAGCATGGAAAGTCTAAAAATATTCTCTGCTGACTATGTACTTTCTGTTTTGTTTTTTTTAAACCTGCCCTGAAATTAGTCAATCAATGAAGTGTCCTTTCTATTTATTATCTTATCATGACTATTTCATCTTCTGAAAGAGGCACACGTACCTGTCATGAGGAGTGATGATGTGGATCACAGAGCTGAGCAGGAAGCTAAGGAGAAGATTTAAAGCACTAAAAGAGGAAAGAACATTGAGTGTTGCGGTGATGGTATTGAATTTTCTGTTGGTGGTACACAGATGCACAGCAGGAATGAGAAAAAGTAAGACCTCAAGCTTCTAACAAGACCCAGGAACCACAAGACAGGAAATTCTCTCTATAGTTTTGTTACAAAACACTAGAGCAAAGATTGAAAGGCGGATTGTTTTCAATGTGTGCACATCAAGGTTGGCTCTAAAAACTGTTTAGAAAATAAGAATAAGAGGTACAAATCAATGGTAAATTCACTTAATATTATAAAATCCCACACAGAATTTCCACCTTTATAGTAACAAACACTTATTTACTTTGTGTTAAACAAATTTTAAAGCACATATTATGCGCCAAAATTTTTGCTTTTGATGACTTAATAAATAAGATACCAAATGGAATAGTGGGGAAACTGAGGCACAATAACAATGACTTAAGTTTGATAACTAGTGTTTTTACAAAGCACACATGGAATTTATCTCAAATCAAGCGCCTTGCTGGGTTGGATTGCACTTCCCGGGTTGACATTTCTCATCTTTAGTACAGACTGGAATATGAATGTTTTGTTCTGGTTTCTGAACCCTGAACCTATCCACAGTAGGCAAAACCCAGAAAGAATAAAAGCAGTATTCACTATTGTTGTGCTCTCGCTCTCTCTCTCTCTCTCTCTTCTCCCCTCCCCTGTTTCTCTTTTTCTCCCTCTCCCTCTCTCCCACACACATTTTTAACTTTACCTTTGATTCTTTCTGAAGTACCAGCTCTATTTTATTTTGCTCCTGTTTAGTACACAGATAACTAAATTGTTTTTACACCATGGTATCCCCCTACTCGTCTCCACTCAACACATAGCTTATTTGTCCCAGTCACCTCGCTGAACACCTGATAAACTCTGACACAAACACAGTGTGTGTGTGTGTGTGTGTGTGTGTGTGTGTCCTTCACTTTTCTCTTAAAACTTCTGGAAGCCTTAATGCTCCCGTACATGGCAGGCCACAGTACTGACTGATTATCATCAGGCGGGCCTTTATGGATACATAGCAGGTTTGATACAGTTCAGCAGCATTGTCCTTAAGGCAAGAAAATGTGGGATGTTGAGTTTCTCAGAACTTACAGAAACACTCAGTGGGATACTGAGCAGCACTGTATCTGTTTCAGAGAGCTATGTATTCTTCCGAATGTTCCATCTCTGCCCTCTGCTTCCCCTGCTCTGTGTCCACTGCCCTTTCTCTGTAACTTCCATAGCATTCATTCAAAACAAGAACCGACCTTACCTACATCTTTAAAACTTGAAGAAAAAGCTTGGGGAGAGGATCTAACACCCACTGAAGATATGAGCAGTGGGGTCTTTTCTATACATAACGCTGTAGAACGTCTTCCCAGGAAGCATTCCAAAGGAGAGACAAATTTTCATTTCATTGCTTATTAAAAAACAAACAAACAAACAAAAAACACATTCATTTCCGCGGTGCACCAGGTTGCAAAGCACTCTTCTTTGTGGACACTTACTGAAAAGGAAGATTCTAGTCTGCCATAAAGTCTCTTATAAACTTGATAATGACAAGCCGAACAAACTCTAGTGGATTTCGATTGCTAAAACCCTTACATATTGGCTATTTTCATGAGACTATGTTAGTTTTCAAATTAGAGTTCTGAACTTGAAAAGTGTGATTTTTTTTTTCCAGTCACAATGGCACACACCTGTTATCCAAGTACATGGTAAGCAGAGGGGGAAAAATCAAGAATTCAAAGCCAGTTGCAATTAAAATATTTACATACAAGTATATTGAAGCAGAAAATAGTAAGAAAGTTGAATAAATGTTTTTGCTCATGACTAAGCCCATTTTATTTTTACAGAAATATCTTTTAAAATATATTATCCATTTTTATTATCATAAATGTTATTGAATCATAATCTCTTTTTTCTAAATTTTTCTCTCTTCTTGCTTACAAACCAAGACACAAAACATTTTCAGAATTCACTATCTATTTATCCTTCTAAGTCATTTCCCTCTTTCTCTTTCTGTATTTTAACATCACGTTCTAGCTTCTAATACCATAGTTTAGTTTGCCTGATTTTAAAAGGCACTTACCTGGAACAAAACAATGTAAGCTTACACGTGTCTACATACAAGTTGTCCATAAACTCCTTTCTTTCTACCTGCTCTGTACCCAAGTGGGCTAAATAGACACTTCCTGTGGTCAATGGACCAGAAACTCTTGAATGTCATGGGTGTGGGTCCCATCTTCAGCCCTGGAGATTCACTCACAACAGAACACATAGCAACAATCATCTCAAGGGAATGCTGGTGTGTGCACACATGTACAAAACCACACATAGTTTAGGGAATACATTGTTGTAATCATAACCATATAATTATTTGTTTGCATTATAGAAAATAATTATCACTAAATAGTTAATCTGAAGTATGATTTTATTTACAGAAAGGCTGGATTTTAAAAAAATTTACCAATGTTTAGCAATTTTTGTTTGAATGGTCTAGTTCACTGGAGGAGATTTAATGCATTATATGCCAATTTTAGTGTTTGACTTGTATGTCTCATTTCAATATACATGTGCATGTCTGTGGATATGTCTATATATGTCTATATATATTCATTTGTATATGAGTGTATGTATCTCTTATTGAAGTATTTTGACATTCCACTATCCTCAGTAGTATCTGTATGTAAAGAGAATCATAAAAATATACCCAGCAAGAAATAATTCCTCCTGTCTCTGAACATTCTTCCTGGAATTTAAGATTCTGATATTATTTCAATTAAGCAGCAAGTTCCTTTTGTCATTCATCTATTAATATACTGAGCCTGCTCTTTCATGAGCTTTCTTTGCACTTCTTTAAAGTCCCTCACAATATCCACCCAGTAACTCCCATCCAGGCAAGGAAATATTTGATAGAGTAGAAACACTTGCCATTCTAATTCAATAGCATGTTTGGCTTGGCTGTCTGGTAAGTTTGCAGTTATAATTTGGCTTGAGCCTGTCTTTAAAATAAAATGCAATAATATCTTTTTTTCAGTTTCAACTCAGTTTTCAGATTTAGTCATGGATATCGATGAGAGACTTTGCAGAATATACCACCACTTTCTGTATTCACATTGAATTGAAAGTAGCAAAAGAGCCACTTCTCATGAGTAGCTAAGAAGATAAATAAACTCAAAGCAGCGACCTCCACCTTCTTCAGTCACAGTTTACTCACCCTGGAGGAGGAGAAGTGATGTCATGACAGTGTGGAACATTGGAGTTCCTTCTAAGCACAGCCCTGTCAAGATAGATGACTGTTTTACCTAAGAGTGATGTCTTCACAGAAGAGTCCAGATCAGTATGACATAATGACAACAGACTTTAAACAAAAATAATCACATTCTCCCTGGTTGTTTAGGGTGTAAAGATATTTATAAAGCCAGAGTAGAAAAACATATACAACTTATTTTGTCATTTCAGTCCCTAAGGTACACTTTCTCTAAATATTATGTTAATCCACCACAGATGACCTCTAAGCAAATGTGAGAACTTCCTGAAAAAGCTGCAGCTATGGCTTCTCACCTCCTGAGTAGCTGAACATAGTTTAACTGTGGTGAGTTTGGTGGAACTTTGGGCCTTCATTCTGAAATACCACATCAAGGTTAACAGATTGGTCAGTTCTTGGCATCTAAAGCTCAAGCACTTCCAAGGAGTATCAGTACACAGACAGAAGACTAAGAATCAGAGAGCTTTGAAAAACTCAGCATCCAGCCTTGGGAGACTGAACTTTCTTCACTTGGAGATTGTGTGTCATTTTACATGTTTCTTTGTTATTTAGATAGGGCTTCGCTGTATCTCAGGCTTTCCTGAAGCTCACTATGAAGGCCAGGCTAGCATGAAATTGAGGCAATTCCCCTGTGTCAACTTCCCCAGTGCTGAGATTACAGTCATGAGCTATAGTATGCTTGGTTCAGGACAACGGTCATTAATCACTGGATATAGTGACTTTGGAGATTGACTCTTTAAAGGGATTTAACTTTTATTATTTTTTAAATTAGATGTGTGTGCATGTGTGTGTGTGTTCGTGTGTGTGTGTGTGTGTGTGTGTGTGTGTGGAGTCGGGGTATGTGTACATAAAAGCAGTTTGCAAAGGCTAGAGGTGTAAGATTTCCCTGGAGCTGGGATTACAGCCATTTTGAGCCACCAGGCTCAAGTGCTAGGAACTGAGAGAGCTCAGGTCCTCTGCAAGAGGAGCAAGCACTCTCTTAAGGCTCTCTCTGGATTGTGATAGGAGCCCCGCCACTGTTTGGGCTTGACTTCAGCCAACAGTTCAATGCAGTCCATGAGCATTAAAAGGCCTGATGTATCTCACTGTACACTGCTGAATACTTCCAACCACAAAAGACCACAAAGAACCTGAAACAACAGTTCATGCCTACCCAAGCCTAGGTGTGACCATTTGGTCCAGGAGAGAACTAGGGGGTGATTGGCAGGGGGAATGCTCCAATCTAAAGAGGCTACTGCAAAGCTATTGGAGTCCAAGCATTGATTCTGACCATGTAGCAGAAGACACAATAGGGAAGAAAGGGGAGACTCTAAGTGAGCTTTGCAAGTGGCTGTGGTTGATCATTATCACCGTAACTGCAATACTGATACGATTCTACCAAAGTGTGGCCACAGGAAACAACATTTGAGCCCATGGCAATATTTACCTTATAAAAGGAAGGTTAAAAAAAACAGTGTCAACTGCAAACATGACCCAATGAACACAAAACATTGAGTGGACTGTAAACACCAGTCACCATGGGATTCTTTAACTGTCTTTTACTAGAAGATTCAGAGGCAGAATCACCTGCGGAAATAATGAACGGGCACAGGCTGGAGAAAGGTTTGAAAGAATTCCACACACAATGTGCTTGTGATGGTCGTCATAGTTCCTGGCATCACAGACAACCCCAATGGGGTAAAAACGGTTTAATGCTCTGAAGTAATTTGTCATGTTGCTGATGTTTGTGGGGTTTTTTTTTTTTTGTTTTTTTTTTTTTTTTTTTTTTTTTTTTTTTTTTTTTTTTTTTTTTTTTTTTTTTTTTTTTTTTTTCTAATTAGGGAAACACTGAACTCTCGGTGAGGAAAATTCTTTACCGCCTTCCTCTGAGTTCTCATTTAACTGCTGTTTCATAGAAACTGTTCAGGTCAGATGAGAAGAAAGCTGACACCTGGCAATGATGCTTAGTGTAATAATTTACAATGTGGCGTATTTTGTCACCCATGTTTAGCAGTTAGCCACTTGGCTATGTCACTTTGTGATAATTTAGTACGAACACAATTTTAGATTAAGAACTTACTTTGCAAGTAGTTTTTTATTTTATTTTAGTTTAGTTTAGTTTAGTTTTTAACACTACAGTATTCCATCATTTCATTATTGTTTGACAATAAATTTCTATAGTATGAGTACACTAAAATGCTATGTGCATATATGGTATGCCGATAAGATTAAGAATGTTTTCAACAGGGAAATAGTGTCCTAATCCAGGATTACAAGAATCATAGCATAATCGAGGCACAGTTTTGCCAACAAAGTAAGGAAATAAAGTGAAATCAGGCTAAAATATAAACAGTGATTTTTTTTTATTTACACATAATATTCCTTCACTGCCTCTTTTTTTTAGTTTGAATAAAACTTTATTATTAATCAAATTTTAAGTTTACAATTGTTCTCAATTAAGGTGAAATAAAATGTATATGATACATTTATAAAGAAAACCAAAATGTACACATGCAGAGTTACAGCTATACCCAGGCATATTCTTTCATCTCCATAAACTCTTCAGGAAACAAAAGAATTAGAATAGGACACTGTTCTGTTAACTTAGGGTTTTAACAGTGCTGGAATCAATGAGTAAAAGTAAATAAATAAGCTTCTTCTTCTTCGGGAAAACACCAAATGGCAGATGACGCCGGTGCAGCCTGAGGGCTGGGAGGGCCCGGCGGCTTCCGAGGAGGGTTTGGCAACGGTCTTAGGGGCCGTGGTCGTGGGGCCGGGGGCCGGGGGCCGTGGCCGGGGCCGCGGGGCTCGTGGAGGTAAAGCCGAAGACGAGGAGTGGATCCCTGTCACCAAGCTGGGCCGCCTGGTCAAGGACATGAAGATAAAGTCCTTGGAGGAGATCTACCTGTTTTCCCTGCCCATTAAGGAATCTGAGATTATCGACTTTTTCCTGGGTGCATCCCTAAAGGATGAGGTACTAAAAATCATGCCAGTGCAGAAGGAGACACGGGCTGGCCAGCGGACCAGGTTCAAGGCTTTTGTCGCTATTGGAGACTACAATGGTCACGTTGGTCTTGGTGTTAAGCGTTCCAAGGAGGTAGCCACTGCCATCCGAGGAGCCAAGCTTTCCATCCTCCCTGTGCGAAGAGGCTATTCGGGCAACAAGATTGGCAAACCCCACACTGTTCCGTGAGAGGTGACAGGCCGCTGTGGCTCTGTTTTGGTGCGTCTTATCCCTGCCCCCAGAGGCACTGGCATCGTCTCTGCTCCTGTGCCCAAGAAGCTACTGATGATGGCCGGTATTGATGACTGCTACACATCAGCCAGGGGCTGCCCTGCCACCCTGGGCAACTTTGCCAGGACCACCTTTGATGCCATCTCCAAGACTTACAGCTACCTGACCCCCAACCTCTGGAAAGAGACTGTGTTCACCAAGTCCCCTTATCAGGAATTCACTGATCATCTTGTGAAAACCCACACCAGAGGTCTCTGTTCAGAGGACCCAGGCTCCAGCTGTGGCTACCACATAAGGGTTTTTATACAAGAAAAATAAAGTGAATTAAATCTGTTAAAAAAGTAAATAAATAAATAAATAGATAAATAAATAGTAGATGTGTCGATAAATCTATTTAGGCATGGCAGGTGCCTAATCACAGAACTGAGGAGGCTGAGGGAGGAGGTCTCAAAGTTTGAGAACAGCATAGACTACGCAGCAAGACCTTGTCTTAAAAATATTTGGAGATAAAAAGAAACCCTTCACTGCCTCTTTAAGGAAGTAGAACTCCAAGTTAGTAAAGTATATTGTACAAGTATAAATGTGAAGTTATTTACTTAAAGTTATTGGGGCAAAAGCTGATTTAGGGCTCGAATTTTTCAGATGCAAGAGATGAAAAGATGATGTTTAGAAATACTGAACTCAGTGGCTGGCTTTTTGTTCACCTCCCCCTGATGGGGGAGCAGCCTTACCAGGCCACAGAGGAAGACAGTGCAGACAGTCCTGATGTGACCTGATAGGCTAGGGTGAGAAGAAAGGGGAGCAGGACCTCCCCATCAGTGGACTTGGGGAGGGACATAGGAGGAGATGCGGGAGGGGGGGATTGGAAAGGGACAGGGGATGAGAGAAGGGGATACAGCTGGGATACAAAGTAAAAAAGCTATAATTAATAAAAATAAATTAATAAAAAAATGCTGACCTAAAGGTAGAACTGTCATAGCCACTCAAGACACAGAAAATAAAGCATGAACCAGCTGAAGAAAACAAAAACAGTTGACATCACTCTCGGCCTGGATGTGCATTCCACACACATTATCAACAATATGTCTCAAAATATTACCTTAAGGAAACATGTTTTCTACACACTATGCCTATCTTTTTTTTTTTTTAAGGAAGCAAAAGAAAAGCTGAGCTACTGCAAAGAAACAGAGTAGCAAGTGGCCCTGGAAAGTGGTAGGGATTTACTGAAACATGTTTAAAGAACTTCCCAGCATATCATAATACTATGTATTTGCTCAGTATTTTCCACATTCCTGAAGTATTATATTAAGATTTGTAGATTTTGTAATATATAAATATTACTTCAAAGAAAGAATTGCAAACAAGTAACAAAACTAGTCATTGGTAAGAAGGCTGGAAGACTACAAGGGAATTGTGAAATAAAGAAATTGTTCTAGAATGCATAAAATTTAAGATGTGTTGATGAACCAATAATGGGAGAAGAGATGGACACATCTATGATAGTGAGACAAAGAGCAAAATGTTAAAAAACAAAGTGTGCAAGTTGTCCTTCATCTTGTATAAGCCATTAAAATATCTAAATAGGCTGAATTAAAATAAATACCTAATAACTCTTTTGCTCTAGTATTTTTAATTATTATTAAGACACAATGATAATTTTGCAATTTCAATTTTTAAATCAAAATATTTTACATGAAAACATGACAAATCTCTGTCCCCAGTTAGTTCTATCAGGAAGACTACATTGTACAATGAGTTGGACAAGTGTATTGAAATCAAGTTGATAACTAATTTCAAAACTTTCAAAGTCACTATAACTCTTGGGTGGTCCGATTACTCATGATTTTACTATAATATATCTGTTTTCACATAGTAATACATTTTGATACATTGTAGAGCACACACACACACACACACACACACACACATTCTGTATGCTATGAAGAAACAAGAGTGTTCCTTTATATAAAGCCCAAGCTTTTAAATATCCAATGGTTTAACCTGAATTCACCTACTTTAACTCACTATTTCATTCAGAAATCATTTATGACGGTATATTCTAAAATGCATGCAATAAATATATTAGCATAAACATTGACAAGGAATGAGACTAGAACATATTTGAATACAGTTTTATTTAAGCAAAGGCAAACATTTGCAACATTTTCTTCATAAAATAAGCACCCAAGAAGAAAGTTAAAGAAGAAAAGTTTAATTTTCATATCTTTTGTGAACATATAAGATTAAAAATGATACTTCTTGCAAACATATGGCAGTTTAGTTGCACAGTTTTCAGCCAAATAAGCTCCTTTTGATTTATAAGATGCACAGGAGTATTTCATAAAAACCTGAAGATCATAAAACCTAAAATGAAAGAAATTCCACTATTATTAAGAAATTATAAAGCGTTGAAGTCCCTAAGAGAATGAAGAATTGTTACCTGGTATATCAACTTTAAAAACCCAATCTGTAGGATTTCTGTAACCCATAATTCATATCAGTAAAATGTTAGTAAACCACAGAATTATTAAATAAGTATTCAACTGTAAATATCAATATTTCAACTAAGAAGAAAGAATCTAAGGGCAAGGGATATCAATTGGTTGTCAAGGAAGAGAGAAAAATTTAAAAAATAAATAAATATAGAGACTGTGAGTAGGGCTGAGAGGTGTAGCTTAATGGAGGAACATGATGTTGACAAGATCAAGGCCCTACATCAGATCAATGACACTACAATAAAAAAAATGAATTAAAAAAAAACAGAACAAAATCAACTGTGACTAACTCATCTAATTAAAATTTTCCAGTGATACAAATATACATTTAGGCAAGTGTTTAGTCTCATAGTGAGTGGAATATTAGAGACCAAGAGGACATTAATGACATACTAAAGGCTACATAAGATCTTACATAATGAAGTCATTAACCTGACAGGCTAGGGGGCAGAACATTGAACTGAGGAGGTTGTTCTTGAGACTTAGAATTAAAAGAATTTATGCTAAAGGAAGGTGCTGCTAACTCACCCTTAGATAAATAGGAGTGGCTTGATCCTCTGGCTAAAGGCATCATTTACTGAATGTGTCCCTCTTTTCTCTGCTGGGAAAGCTTTTTGGGGAAGGGGGGCCAGTGTTAGGGAAGAAGTGAAAGAGACTGTTGAAACCTGTGAGATAGTGGGTGATTCCAAATCAGGAAAGAGGGTTTCAAGACAAGTGTGTGACGATAATTTTCATTCGCATAGGGTCTGTGTTCAGGGTTGGCTCTAGGAACATCCCCCCTCTACTGGTACTTTTTATGAAGGGCCATGTGGACAGAGGACTATAAACACTGTTTTGCTATTGGTTTTGTTTTATTATTTACTTCCTGCAGTGTTTTAAAATTTAAGTAGGGAATAAAAGCAGTTGTTAAAGTAAAGCAAAACAAAACAGAAAAGCAGTGAGCTTTGCCTCCACAAAAGTTCCAAGTTTGCTTGCTTGAGCTTCAGCACATGTTTGTTTCTGTTTCTTCAATTCGGGATGGGGAAAACCTACTATGTGCTTGTCCTACTTTCAAATCTCACAGACAAATCATGTTTGTATCCAGAGATTCACAGCTGGGCGAAAGGTCAGCCTCCGGGTGAATCAGATCTCAAGTCGACTAAAAATTGGTGCTGGGAAAGGTTCAATGCCTTTGGTGCATTCGGAACAGTGTGTGAATATCTTTGAAATGAGAGATATGTGAAACTGGAGGAGTAAGAGGACAGGGAGTTCACTGTGCCACTCCAAATCCTTACCTCCAGTGTTCGGAATCTGTCTGGAGATGGAATCACTAGGTGAGTCAGTTAAAATGTCCAGGTGCATCTTGGTATCTTCGGAAGAACAATTAGTATAAGGACAAAGAGAGGGGGCTGGCTCTAAGGTAAGCTGGGCTTCAGAGGAAACTGTCCTAAGCTCAGACTTCTAGCTGAGAAAAAAAGAAAAAGAATAAAAGAAAAGCCTATTGTCTATGCTGCACAGTTTACTTCAGTTTGCTGTGGAAGTTCCTAAGAGAATGCTGAGGGGAGAGTGGGTGAAGAGATGTCATAATGCTGTCTGCTCTTCCGCACGTGGAATGGGCACAGAAGACTGTTCCTGCAGCTCTCCCGTGGTGCTTAAATTGTACCCAGAGCCCTTCATTCGTGCCGTAATTAAGCACCTGATGCTTTGTGAATACTTACATCTCAGAGGGTAGAACCAAATGGTTTTCCCACAGCCACTGTTCGTTAGTTTCGTTGTAGTAAACGCCAACCCAGAAGAAGGCTTTCAAAGTGAAGAAATCCTGAAAGTGAGAAAACACAAATGCATACAGTCCCCATCATTATCTTTTCATCGGCGCTATGGGAGTGCCTCTGGAAAATCAACTCTCTCTGCAGCCTCGCCAAATGGAAAGCACAAGCTTTCTGCTCTCCTGGGAGATTTGGAAAATACACAAATAACATGAGTGAAAAGACAGTGTTGAAAGGTTCCACGTTGAATGCTGCATGGGGCCCCACACTGGCCTCTTAGGCATGACAGAGGATGCGGGTCGGAGCCTGAGCACAGCTCTCTCCGCTGGCCTTGTCCCAGTTGGCCCAGGTAGATCAAAGAGTGGGCTCTAATCTGAATATTGCTCTGCCAGGCTCAGTCCCCTCCCTGCTGACTGTGCTCCAGGTGGGTCAGGCAGAGCAGGCTGATTACAAGTGGCCATTGGTGCTGTGGGGTCAGCCATCACAGCAAATGGGCAAACGGGTGCTGGTGTTATGGATTCAGATTCAGCCATGCAGCCACTTGCTGGCCCAGCAGGCTCGGTGCTCCTTGTACCCAGATTTGGCTTGGCTTTGCCATCTCGGGAGTAGGACCCTGTAAATTTGTCTTGTCCAGCTGGTCTCTACACAGGAAACCAGAAGAACCCTGGATTGGGATTGGTGTGCTTCCTCGGGTCCAGATGCTGCCCTTGGGAAAAGCAGGAGTGATCCATTGTCTGGTTGATGGAACAAAGCGCTCTTGGACCTGGGGAAGAGAGCCAACCCCTGACATTATAAATGGTATTCTGCTAAGCTTGCAGACAGGAGGCTGACAGAGTTGTCCTCTGAGAGGCTCTACCCAGCAGCGCCTCAAAACAGATGCTGAGACTCACAGCCAAACATTGGGTGATACTTAGAGAGCATTGTGGAAAAGTGGGAGGAAAGAGAAAAGAATCTGGAGGTGACAGGAGTACCACAAGAAGACCAACAGAGCCAACTAACCAGGGCCCAGAGGAGCTTGCTGAGACTGAACTGGACTGAGGCCCCAGGGATATAGCAGATGGACAGCTTAGGCTTCATGTGGGTCCTCTTGTAAGGGAAGTGGGGAGTGTATCTGACGTGGACTCACTTGCCAGCTTTTTGATCACTTCTTCCTGGAAGGCCTGCCTTACCAGGCCACAGGGGAAGAGGACATTCTCAGTCCTGATGCAACTTGAAGAGCTGGGGTGCTCCCCTATTCTGAGGAAGAGGCAAGGGAAAAAGAGGGAGGGTGGCCCTGGGAAGGGAGAAGGGATGGAGCTACAACCAGGATGTAAAATGAATAAAAAATAATAATTAATTAATTTTTAAAGGAAAAGGGGTGTGTAACAACAACAACAAAAAGATAGTGTTGAGTTTGAGACAAGAATGAGGTTTATTTTCAAGGAATCTTCACAAGTTTCTTGAATGCTAACTTTACTGTGGCACCTTGAGGCATATAATAAACAGACTCTATTGGGGAAACACACAGTACACTAACTTTATTCTGACATAACTGCTGGAGTTATAAAAGATTTCCTCACACTGTCACTTGGTCTTCTAGACCAAGAGACTGTGCCATCTTCATGTTGGACTAGGCAGGGTTGTTCTGTCTTGGTTTGTTTTACTTTTCTCTCCAGCTGAGCTGTTACTGAAAGTTAAGTGTTTTCCTTCTGAATTCATTACATGCATTTATCTCTCTGTCTATCTCTCTGTCTATCTATCTATCCATCCATCGATCTATCTATCTATCTATCATCTATCTATCTATCTATCTATCTATCTATCTATCTATCTATCTACATATTTATCTATCGGTACTGCCGAGGTCTGTGGGACATGACAGACAAATGTTTTACCAGTGAGCTACATTCTTCAACCCCATATATATATATATATATATATATATATATATATATATATATATATTTTTTTTTTTTTTTTTTTTTTAGAAAGGGCCTTGTTAAGTCGCTAAGGCTTGCCTTGGACTCACTCTGTTGCCTAGACAGGACTTGAACCTGTGATTCTCTAGCCTTAGGTTACCAAGGAGATGGGATTACAGGCCTGTACCACCAACCCCAGGTTCAGTGGTGTTTTGTTTTGTTTTGTTTTTCATGACTTTAATTGCAAATATTGTTTCACTATTTCTCTCTTTCTCATACAATACACACATTTATTCTATATTTTTCACATAAAGACTGAAACAAAATGTAAAACAGTTTTATTTTTCAACCACTGATCTAGTTCTCTGCTTAAGCAAATGTAAGTGGCATTCAGTTTAACCAGAGTTAATCCCTTTGGGGCCCTCCTGCCTTGTGACTCACAGTGGCAGTAGCTTACCATCTCCTCTCTCTCCATCCGTAGGAGACTGGAATTGAGAGACAAGCAGGCACGCTGACTCTCTCTCCAACTTAGCTTTTCCTGGGAGAAGTAATAACAGCTGCATCTGAACCAGACCCAGTCCTCCGGACAGGGATGATGAGGTCCTAGAGAAGGAGTGTCTGTCACGCTGCTGAAGAGTTTCACGAACCCTGACTTTGCTTTTCATTTTTTTTTCCTCAAACAAGGAGCTTGTGCAAATATGGTACAGTAACAATATTCTATGAAAACAGCTGAAGTAATTATAATAAAACTATGAGCTGGAAATGCATACTTCTGGTTTTATTCTTATCTGAACTTTAAGACCGTTTCTATTTCATAGCACACGCATCTGCTGAGACTGGTCCATCCTCACTGCTGAGCCATCAGGCTTCCGAAGTCAGAGTGGAAACACTCCTTTACACCAGTAGGTTCATTTTATTGTTGTTGAGAAGTTGCCCCTTCGAAATTTGTTCTCACATTAATCCTGTTTCCATATAGAGCGACAGAATCTCACAAGAATGCCCAAGCTCTGTACAGAGGCATGTAATAATGCCAACAGAGCTTCTGCATTATGTTGCAGTTGGTTACACAAAAACCTCTGCCCCCTATTAATGAGAGTTGTTAAGTGTCTGGGACCACGTCGTGTTCTTGGTTCTGCCGAAGCTTCTTGCCCGTGAAGACTATGTCAGCTACTCACGGAAGCAATGCAAGCAAGAAAAGTGTTTTCCTGATTGGATCTGTGTGCAAAGGTTAGGACACCAGCACCTTACCTTTTTGCTGGATGGTGGAAGATGTTCTTTCAGAAGATGCTACAAAAATAGTCCACATCACAATTAGTTCTTTTATGTGGACACATCAACAGAATTAACAAGAGCTTCTGTTCTACAATAACAAATAATCAGTTTTAGAGACAATGTTTAAAAAGGAAGAGGTTTTTATTGTTGTTTTCTGGTGATGGCACTGGAGATTCAGTCCAATGTGCCCACAGTTGTGCTCACAGCCAGGGAGGAACTGTGATAAGTTACTGCAGGCCTTCCCCAGAGGAGGACAGAGAGAAACACTAGGGTCACTCACAATTTGTAGCAAAAATGGTCACCGCGATGGCTGCAGCCATCAGGAGAAGGCATGTGACACCAAGCACACTAGAGGTGAGCCTCCATGGAGAAGGTGAGAAATTTTCTGTGAAGGAGAAACCAAAGAGTAGAATTAAAAGCAGCTTGTAGAAGGCACAGACAGGGTTGTCCAATGGGTTGCTTTCATCAGCAAAGCAATCCAATGAATTCTGATTCCAAATACTTCTGATTCGCATAGCAAGCCTGTTAAATATTTTCACCCAAGGTTTAAAGCAAACATTGGCACTTTAGGAAAAAAAAAAAGCCCGAACAACATAAATATATTTACTTACTAAACATCACATGGCAAACAAATGTATCTGGAATGTTCAGTGGAACTAGTTTAATATTCCATGTAGAAAATGCAAATACCACAGGAGAAAGATAAACCAAAACATCAGTGAATAATTCAGAATTTGTACAATACAGGAACTGAAGTAAAAATCGTTTTGTTTTTTTTTTTGTGGTAACTTTTTTGGTTAAAGTAATCAATTAATAGAACTGAGCTTATAATTTCTATCTTTGGTCTCCAAACCCTACTCTCTACCACCCTCTTTGGGGTGAAGAGGGTGTGTGTGGTGGGGGATCTAAAAATAAAAAATAAATTCAAAAAAACAACAATTTGAAAGGTAAATGGGAAAATATTGGTTTAGCTCTGAATTCAACCCTGTACAAGGTGATTGCATTCTGAATTAGAAAGTCAAATGGACATCATTTGATGAGTCCTTCTCCTTCCATAATTTCTGACTCTTGTCTTTAATTCAGTGAACATTTATCAAGGTTTAGAGAGTGTCACAGAAGGATGAGACTTAGTAATGGAGTGTTTTTCAGTGCATGTGCCTGGTTTGCACTGGTCAGCTGAACGGCTTCTACCTTCTCTCTGCTGGCAAACAGCCTGGGGCCAAGTCATGATTGACCCAAACCTCACCTTAGTCAGAATCTCTCATCTATTTATTTATTTATTTATTTATTTTTGTTTCCTCTTGCCTTGCTGCTAATATTCTGTTCCAAATGCTTACCACTGACTGGACAAAATCTCCCATTAGAAGAAACAAATGAAGATCAACATACTCTAGGTGAACATTCTATAGAGGCAAGTGCCAAAGGCTTGTGCAATGGGTTTTTGTTTTCATTTGGGGATGAGTTTTCAGACTACCTGAATTCCTATGGAAATTTTACTTCATTTTTTAACTCTCTCCACTTTAATGATGTTCCTCACTGGGAATATCCCTGTCTTTGAAAAAATACGATAGGACTGAAGGTGAAAGTGGCATTCTGGTTCCCAGCACTTAGCCACTCAAGTGTTGTTTTTTTTTTTTTTTTTAATTTATCAATCTATGAATTGGCCTCAGCCAATTCCTAAACTCCCTTCCTCTATCTAAGCCTGGATCTTTCAGATATTTAAGGCAAGCCTGTGATTATCAGAGAAGCATTCCAGATAAGGCATAACCTATAACTCTACTAACTGCATGAAACCTTAACAAAGATTTTATTTTATCTGATATCCACATTGTTTTGAGTTCCAAGTCTGAAGAAAATACATTCATCTTTTGTTTGTTTCAGGATATGGTGAAATAAAAATCTCAAAGAGTTTCCTGTGCACCACACCCTGGTCAGAAACTCATCAACCCAACCAAATTCTCAGGGTGAGATTCCAAAACCCAGTGCCCTAGAAAGCTATAGTTAGTAATTTTTCACACTTTAATTTCTAGAATCTGGTAGCCAGGGAATTCAATCCCATCCTTTTTCACTTCTCAAAAGTTTATTTTTCTTTGCAAGGCTAAAACAACTCTTAGCTTAGCAATGAAACATCTAAACTATCTAGATTACCCTTTAAATTATTGTAGCATTGGCCTTTTGGCCTTTCTTATAATCTTTCTTAAACTGATACTCCATTTTAATGTGTGTGTTTCTAACTTGATTCAGAAAGAGAATAAAAGAAAGAAAGACCTTTCTGCCACTTTTTTTATTTCCCTAATATACAACAAACCTTAACTATAACCTTAATTTTCAACAATCTCTCTGTGTTTGCTGAATACAATAACACACCTTCAGCAGTGATGTCGTCTCCTATGTTTTTGTGTTTCTTAAGACGTTTTTGGTATTTTTGCTCGATGAATGACAATTCATTTGAGCTAAATGTATTCTTAATATTCTTCTTTGCTTTGCACTTCTGCTGGGAGTTCACATTTAGGTTAGAATGGGTTATGGGTGCTTCCTTCATCTTTATAAAGAGAAAAATGCTGCATGAGAGAAAATGCAAATATCAGCATATTATTTGCAGAGGTGTATTTTTAGTAAAAATGAAGCAATGATTCTAAAAACTTTTGTGTTGAGAGATAGATAAGCCCATAAGCTTTTATGAATGCAAGCCTTCAACTTTGAAACCTAAAATATATGAAAACATACTGCCAAAAACTTAAAAGTAAATTAAGTGAATTAACTTCATGAGTTCGAAGTCATGCTGTCAATTACTTTCCAAAAACATTGTGGTTCTGAGACTCCTTGTGCAGGTATGTAAGTGCTTTACAGGTGGGATACATTCCCAGCCCTGGTTTACACAGAGAGATTCTCACTATACAACTAGATAGGCCTTAAATTCTTATCTCTCCTGCCTTTGTTTCCAAAGAGGTGGGGTTCCAGGCACGTGTCACTGTGTCTGGCTGCATTTCTTCTTAAATAAACGTGTCTTAGTTGGTTTGTTTAGTGTATAGGAGGTGCCAAGTTTATCCATAACACCACACACACACACACACACACACACAGACACACACACAAATGTTGAAGGAAAGAAAAAAGGAAGGAAGGAAGGAAGGAGGGTAAGAAGGAAGGAACTATTGTCTTTAACATAAACTAAAAAATAATCCAAACAACCAGGGGTCAGAGGCAGGCAGATTCCTGATTTTAAAGCCAGTAGCTTATCAACACAGCAAGTTCTGGACCAGACAAGGATACAAAGTGAAACTCTTTCTAAAAAGCAAGCAAACAAACAAAAACTAAAACAAACTAGCAAAAAGCAAACAAACAAATATCAAAGAATTAATTAAAACATATTTTTAAAAGGGTAAAAAATTAGCTTGTGAAAATTTTTTGTATATCTGTACTGTTATTAACCGAGTGTGACTTGTCAAATGAACTAATTACTGAAGCTGAGAAAGGTCAGTCATAACTCTACACTGAACTCCCCTTCAAAGTTTCCAGGCTCAGCCTCCTCTAAGATCACTGAAGCTCCCAGCATGAAATCCAGCCCATGCGTGAGATGACATTCTGCTTTTACAGCTAGAACTCTGTTTCTGGCTATACCGCTAAACAGCATTATTCAGTCTGTAATTAGAGCGTGGGGCTAAGACATGCTCCTCACTGTTTCACCGAGGCCGTGATAAATGACTCTTGCACACTACCACTGTACTAGATTAGCATTTAAGCAAGGTCCATCAAGGAGGAAAAACAGTCAACACAGATCAAATATCTAAAACTCAAAGTGAGAAGACAATTTAATTGTATGCTATTTCCTAATTTCGTTGCTCCACAGCAGAGCTGGCAGACATTGACCAGAACTCAGTCACTTATTTGCTACTCAGCTTTCCAGAGTTTTGCTGTGAAAACTTGTTATTCCTGAAAGTTACCATATAAAGCTGGAGCTGGTGGTGTCCTCACTTTGGTCTGTCACTGGTTCTGTATACTGGGAATGAGAGTCAAATAAAATGAAAGCTTGCTTTTTTGTATACTCTGGTTAATGGTTATTTTCACTTAAAATGTCTTAAGCAGGGCTGGAGAGATGGGTCAGTGGTTAAGAACACGGGCTGCTTTTCCGGAGGACCCAAGTTCAGTTCCCAGAGCACACATGGTGGCTCACAACCCTCTATCACTCCCAATCCAGTCTATCCCATGCTCTCTAGAAGTTGTCTGTGGCGTCAAGAACACACATGGTACACATGCATATATGCAGGCATAACACCCATATAATATAAAATAAAGATACAATAAAAATTTAAAATATGCCTTAAGGGGGATTTAATTCCCCAAGAACATAATATATGTTCCAAACCTTCAACTAGAAATAGTTAAACATACCTGAAGCAAGAAGGAAGTTCCAGGAACTTATGGTAAAACTTTAATGTGTGGTAATCAGCAGAGTCAGGGACAGAATATGTAAGACAGAACCTGGAGAAAGGCAGCTGCTTGCTCACACTTCACAGACCCCACAGCAAAGGCCTCACTGGTGCTTTTCATTTCCCTTTAGAAGCCACAAGATGGGTGAGAGCACAGCTTAGTTCTCAAGTAAGGTCATGCATTCACTCTCTGCCTAAAACTCATGAAGCCATGCATTCATTCACCACTTAGAGAAAGGAGGCCATGCATTCATTCACTGCTTAAAGTTCAAGTGAGGCCATCCATCTACTCATTGCTTAGTGAAGTGAGGCCTTGCATTCATTCACTGCTTAAAGTTCAAGTGAGGCCATCCATCTACTCATCACTTAGTGAAGTGAGGCCTTGCATTCATTCACTGCTTACTCAAGTGAGGGTCATGCTTCATTCCAGGCACAGCAACTCATGGATCTTTGAAAACATTGATGAGATCAGTTATTACTTTCCCACGAGAACATATTCACTAAGATTTTGTCATGTCTTATTCCCTGGAGACAGAGCTTAAACTCAACCTAGTCGTAATGGCATGAGAATGGTGGACATGTGAGGGGGGTCACCATTGACCTTCCTTTGAATTTAACTAAATTTTAAACAGTTTTCTTCCAAACCATAACTGACTGACCTTTGTGTGTTTCAAAGCATGTACCTTTGAAGACTGTGCTTGTGCTTATTTTCTATTCCCCTTTAAGATATAAATCTTCATCTTGCTCCCAGACTTATATCTCAGCAATGTCCCTGACAAAGACTTAGGTGCCGCTCCTTTAGAATGCAGTCATTAAGGGAAAAGAAAGAAAGAAAGAAGGAAGGAAGGAAGGAAGGAAGGAAGGAAGGAAGGAAGGAAGGAAGGAAGGAAGGAAGGAAGGAAAGTTATCTGCCCAGCTTCAGGAAGGCAAGCTGGGAACACAAACATCTAAGCCATTGGTTGACCTCCTCTGAAATGCCTTCTGAGATTTTCCCATTAGTTCATGGCGGTGTACTCTGTTGCTTCTGCTTTTTGCTTCAGAAAAATTGAATCCCATTTATTTCCCCTATTTCGATCATCTTAAATAAGTTACTTGCCCACCCACTTAATTCTTCCCAATACAATTTTTTCCCTGGAGGTGTACACATACAGATAGACACTATATACAGAAGCTCTGACTCATGCATCTTTTGTAGAACTGAAAGTTAAGTGACTAAGTGAGAGAAAATCAAGATAAAGAAAAGAGTGGGAAAAAAAAGTCATTAGTGACGGTTATTCTCCCCGGTCCAGACTTTCAGAATTACCAAGTGTCTTGAGCATTCTAGTAATGAGAGCTCCATACAGACAACATAGTGGCTCTGGCCCCAACACTGCCACCAATCGGCAGTATGATGGCAGGAGGGGGGCTAAGAAAGAATCAGGCCGTAATATCCTGAGGCACAGTGTGGTGGAAGGTTTAATATCTAAGTTGTCCTCTCCCTACATCAAATTGTATATCCCTAAGAGTGCTCCTTCAGCCAGTGGCCTAGGAAACAGCTCGGTACTTTTGGCAGTGCAGCCTGAGGAGTCTGCTTCACTGTCTCAGGGGCCTCTACTTGGGTATAGCTGGAACCACGTGTATTCTGAAATTAAGACTGCAATAAAGAATTTTAAGATGAGTCAACATGACACAAACTTGGCCTGATTGTTGATTAGGAGAAAGGGCATACATATTTTGAACTGAGTCGGTGAAAAGTGCCCCTAAGGGTCATCAACCATGGGAAGCGAATTGGAGGCTTTTGGAGTTACACTATTTAAAGGACAGGAAGAAAACATTCTGACTCTTTTACACATATATAAAATCATAGGGTGATTTATGAGCACACTGAAAGACAGCTCCTGGAAATAATCTCACCTGACTAGATTAGAACTTAAAAGGCTGTGCAGAGGGTGAAATGTTGCAGATCCAAGCTTGTAGTGTCAAAACTCAAGTATTAGTTTCTGCAAACCCACACAAGAAAGGACTTTTTAAGAAGACAAAAACGTGGATAAAAAGGAAAGTATAAATAAAGATATATAGATCACACACACAAAAAAAGTTGCAGTATATTTTACCAAGGCACGGTCAACTAGCCACCTTAGCAGTTCTATGTGTGATATTTTTAGGCTGTACAATCTCTGGAATTTTCTGTGTTGAGAAATCTCCAGTCAACTATGTCCAAACTGTTGACTCAGTTAGCAAGAAACAGGTCCAGGAAGGGGAGTGTTCTTGTCCCCCTTTCTAAGACCCTCTTAAACATTCCCTCCCTTTTTTGCTTTTCTTTCTGTGTCTGTTATTTTTTACAGTAACACTTTCCAATTTTGTACATTTTTCTGCAAGTGACATGATTTTATTTTTCTTTATAGCTGAATAATACTCCTTTGTTGTATATACATACGGTAATATATATGTGTATATGTGCATACATATGAGTGATATAGATGTATATGTGTATATACACATGAGTAATATATGTATATGCATACATATGTGTACATGAGTAATATATATGTATATATGTATACGTGGGTATGTATCTATATGAGTAATATGTGTTATGTGTATACATATGAGTAATATAGTTTATATGCATATGTATATATATATGAGTAATATATGTGTATATATGGGTTTATATGGGCACGAGTAGTGTCTGTGTGTATGTGTGTATGTATGTGTGTGTGCATCTTGGCAGTTGTGAATAGTTCCATCATAGCATGGGTTTGCAGAAACTACTGCTTGAGCTTTGAAGATACATGCCTGGATCTGCAACATTTTGCCCTCTGCACGGCCTTTTAAGTTCTAATCTGCTTAGGCCAGATTCTTCCTGGGAACTTTCATGCGCGTATTTGTCATTGGATGAATAGTTAGCAAAGTCTTTCACTTTCTAAGCTATGTTCTCATGCCAGTAATTTTTCTCTTAGCTGTGCAGAAACCTTTGGTTTCGTTTGTCAACTCTACCTGTGATTTCCTGTGCTGTTAGGTTCCTATAGCGCTATATTCTGTGTTGTCTAGAAATATTTTCTCCATTGTATTCTCAAGGGACTTTGTGTGTGTGCGCGCGCGCGCGCGTGTGTGTGTGTGTGTGTGTGTTGTCCACTTGTACTTTATCACTTAAAAAGTGTTTAGTAAAGCTTGGTGTGTTGATCTGGCACAAAAAAACAAAACAAAACAAAACAAAACACGTGTTTAGTTCCTTTAACACTTAAGTTGACAATCTTACATTAAAGTCTTTGATGCATTTTATTCTTTGATATATTGATACATTGGAGCTGTTGGATTTTGTTTTGTTTCTGTCATTTTGGTGTTAAGGTAGTATTGATTGTTCTGTTACTACAGCTACAGTGAGCTGTTAGGTGGATCTAGCCTGCCACCTAATGTCTAGGTGGAAAATAACGAATTATTTTAGAAACCCAGCCTTGCTGAGAGCACCACGTGAAAGCGTGAGTTTTGGGTTTCAGATGAAAAGGCTATGCAAAGCGGAGGAGCGGGTGTCTCCCCTTCCTGGAGCTGTCGTGCGCACACCCTCTGGTGGGCTCCTTGTCTGCTGAGTGGATAACTTCCGGAGTCAGTCTGGCACATTGCCCGGCAGTGGAACTCAGAAGGATGTGCGAAGAGTCAGCAGAGCTATCCACACGGCGTTTGGATAGGTGGGAAGAAATGACATCTCGGTAGCTGAGGGAACCAGCGGCTAATGAGAGCAGAGCAAGATGTAGAAACTTCTTCCGGGTGATTTGAAAATCAGGTAACTGAAAACTTGTTCTTGACTCCGCCCTGCCGGGTGGCCTGGGGTGGTATGAGGTGCAGATGGAATGGTCAGAGGGGAGGGTAGATTCCGCCCACACCCAGGGATGAGGACTCTCCCTCAGGGTTTTGCTGGTGGGAAAGATGGATCCGGGCTTGCAGGAGACAGCTTTCAAGTATTCAGATCAGTCTTGCTAGTTAGAACTTTGCAGTCACTCTTAGAAAGAAAGAACAAGGAATTCTGGCTCTGCCTATCCGCCCTCTGCAGCAGCGCCTCCTCGGCGGAGCCTCCCGGGGCAGTTTCACGAATTGGAAACCCTGGCAGAGTGTGCGCTGCCTTTGTCTCAGATGTTCTTATCAGAGCCTGGGAGAGAAGCTCTGGATGTGTCTCCTACATGATCCCCAGAGTTCTGGCAGGGACTACAGATCAACGTCAGCTTCTGTTCACATTCTGGAATCCCATGTGCTTGCCTTCTATTGGTATGCGCTCAGATCCTTCGCTTTCCAGACAAACAACTGCATTTCTAATTTTACGTTTCACGGACAAAAAGGTTGAAGTAAAAACTGAACATAATTCCATATAATGCATTATGAATATCTTTTTTCTCACTACAGAGTGATCCTCATACTGTCTGTCACTGCCGAGTTAAAGATAAACCAACAGGTGTTGCCTAAAATTAAATCTAAAAAGGAAATCTTTTGGATAATGATTATCTACAGATCCCAAGTAACACCCTAATGCTATCTGAAGTCTCAGTGTGTAACAATTTATTTAGTGACACAATGGTTTCTGTAAGACCTTTACCAGTAAATTGTTCAAGTCCTTAGCCATCATTATCAAGTCTAAAAGTTCTTATATATAAGGTGTAAACAGATCTTTGTGGAGAATCATGACGTGCATCAATTTCTATAATACCATTGCCTTGCTGATATATAATTCCAGTAGGTGATGAGGAGGGGACAATAACTAATTGATAATAAAGGTAATGATTATGAGTCTTTGCAGCAGCATTACTTAATAAATTGTTAGCTTGCTCTGCTTCAGGTGTTACATTTCTTATACAATCTCACTGAGAGTCTCCAGAGAGCAACTTAAAGAGCACAGTTGAATCCTTAGTAGTGATAGGCAGACAGTGTGCCCACAATCTGTTGTAAATAATTGAGGGTGCATTGCTTGGGAAGTCTTAAGCTGAAAGGACAATGGCAAATTTGCTGCTAAGGAAATATAAGGTGACTGTTTGTGTATGTTATCTGGAGCTATGTTTAAATATTGTCCTTCTAAGGTTATTTACCATGAAAGTTAAGCACTCATTTAAGTATTGATTAGATGAGCAGAAGAGGAAAATGTCATCCATATAATTAATGACCAACACCTCAGGAAATTGAGTCAGCACTGGCGAAGTGCTTTATCTACATAATATTGACAGATACATAATATTGGCTAATTTTCATCCCTGGGTAAAACTTTCCATTGATATCAGATCATTGGTTGTTGATTGTTTAAAGTGGGAACAGAGAATGCAAAACAATTCCTTGTCATCAGGATATAAGGGAATGGACAGAGGGGGAAACAGTCTTTTACGTCGAGCATAGTAATGTAGTGACTTCAGAGTAAGACAATGCAGCCAGTCCTGATGAGACCTGACAGCTAGGGTCAGTCTACCAGAAGACTTGGAGAGGGGCATGACAGGAGATGAGGAAGGGAAGGTGGGGTTGGGAGGGAATGGGGAGGGGCTACAGCTGGGATACAAAGTGAATAAACTGTAATTAAGATAAAACAGTTTTTTAAAAGTGAAGCCTAGAAAAGGGCAGCATTTCAGTGAGCTCTCCTCTACAAAGGGCCTCTAGCAGCCAGAGGGCTCCTCCAGACAACAGAGGTTGTGTCTGAGGTTGCACAGTGTGTCAGCAGGTTGGTGAGGAACAGGGGAACCTAGGAAAGCAGAGATTCAGGAGTGGGTGTGGCACCTACTTAGTAAGGGCAGGAACTCCTAAGGGTTTAGGGGAAGAGGTGGATGTGAGCTTGGGCACCTCACAGGACTGGGACTGGCCATTGGTGATAAGTTTGTCAGATTTTGGCTGCAGTATCCAAAGGCACCAGCTGAAGTCAAGACCATATTCTTTGCCTGTTTTCTTGTTCTGCTGAGTGTTCCTGAGGACATTACTGCCAGTGAGTGAAATGAAGGGACAGAGAGCTGTGGGAATCTTACATAACAGGGTTCTCATCTACCAGTTCATAGTTGTGGCCTCCATGTGCCTTAGCAAGCCTGGAACAATAGCTGTCCACAGAGAGGGAGGACCAGAGCCACAGAGACCAGAAGTAGCTCCCCAAAGAGATGTGGGTACAGATGGGAACTAGCTGAAGTACAGTGGAACCCTGTGAATTCACAGCCCAGATGCCTGAAACATCTGTGAATCTCTGTGCTAGGTCATCTGCAAGAAGGTACTGAGGATTCCCCACTTTTCTCCTCAGCTCCAGTCACTCCTGTCCCTAGCTGGGTCCCAGGAAACCCCAGTTCTTCCACCCTGCTGTGTCTTTTGGCTCTACAGAGCAGTCTGTGGTCCACTTTCCATGATTGATCCTGGACTGCTAAGTCACAGGGATCTAACTGGAGGAGAGGGAGGAGAGAAGGAGTGGGGAGGCTTCTCCTCTTCCTCTTCACTACCTTGACACCAGTCTGGAATTCCCTGGCCTTCACTCTGTCCCTTCCCCACCCAGGTTTCAGTAGATTGGCAAAGTTAGGGGAAAAGTTATTGCTTCAGGAGGGCAGCAGCAGGGCTACCTGAATAAGGAGGGTAAGGAGACACAGAGGAGTGGCTAGTGATTCCCCTCGGTCAGCAGGAAGACTAACGAAAGTCACAAGAACTGGATGTGATGGCCCAGTGCAGGACCTGCTAGGGGGTGATCTCAGACTGCTCCCCTGAATCTAAGGCATTTCATGCTCTGAAGAATGTTTTTGTCTGAGATCCTCAAAAGCCCTCCATCATCCAGAATCTCTTTCCCCTTCAATTTTCCTTCCCATCTTCCCTGTATATTTTACCGGAAGAACACAATAGAATCATCCAGGAACAAGGTAGCCACAAGCACCCACTTACTTATTCGCCCCCCTTTCCTTTTTTTTCTTTTCTTTTGTTGTTGTTGTTGTTGTTGTGTTTTAAGGCAGGATTTCACACTATAACCCACTACAGAATTGCATCACTGCCTTTTCTCCCTTTCCCATCCACAAAATGCCTTTACTCCATCTTCCACTAGGTGGTGATCTGTGATCATGCCTGAAGATGCCTCAGCTACTCAGAGGCTGGTACACCTTGTCCACTTCGGAGAACCCTGTTAACGGTAGTGGGCAGAGACAAACGGAGGCTTCTGCTCTTACCTCCCAGGTCCATGTCCTCTACCTCTTGAGATGACAGCATCAGATAACGGTATTCCTTAGGGAAGAGCAAGTTCATTTTTTCCGTAAATGGCAGGCAGTAAATGTATTCAACCTGGCAAGACACACTGTGTCTGACCTTATGTCAAATATTCAGTTCTGCATTTAATGTGACAGCAGCAGAAGGCAACAAGCTGATGAATGGGATGCCATGTTTGTCCTCTGTCCACTGGTCTGACCCCAGATTAGGAAATGTTTTGTGTACTGGCATTGGTTGGTTTCCCCGGGCCCCCCCGCCAGGGTGTCTTCCTGTTAAAGCTGTATGTTTCCAAGTCAGCAGTGGGTCCTATGCTGCCAGTGGCTTTGGGCCAGCTAGAAATGACTGGCAGAGCTCCTGGCTTGAGGGCTGCTGGTGTCTTGATTGCTATATGAGGGATGCCTTGAATTCTGTGGCCCACAGAGGATACTCCTTGAAGTTTGAGGCACTTGCTGAGAGAGGGGGGAAGGAGCAGCTTAGTCGAGAACTAGCCTCAGTCACTTCCTCTAGATGAGATGAGATTTCCACAGCCATCCAGGGAACAGGAGATGTGGAGATGCTGTCAGAGCAAAAAAAAAAAAAAGTCTTGTCTTTTCCTACTAGCAAGCTCTCAACACACAAGTGACTTGTTACATCTTTGTAGCAATGTCTCATTTCTGGATATCTTGTCTGTCTGTAGCCTGTCCTCCTAATAACCTAGTGGAAAAGTCGCTCATTTCATGATATCTCCATAAGGCCTGATAAGCCTTCTGATAGCCCAGAACCAGAAACTGTTCCCTCCCAGGGCCCAGTACCATGCTGGGATCCCTTTTGGGGGTTCATTTTCCCTGCTGTACATGGCTCAGGCTGGCTCCTGCCCAAGCAAGGTGATTATCCATTTGGGAACTGCCATGAATTCCACACAGGGCCATTTCCTTGGGCTGACAGTATGCCCTGGGTCATAGGGCCCCAGAGGCAGGTCCATGTTCTTCATGGATGTATGGTCTCTGACCCTTTGAGCTATAAGAACAGAGATGAGCAGGTGTGATAGAGAAGTGTTGGGTCTGCAAAGACTTCCATATTTATAGGTTAGCTGTATTAATTATTTTTCTATTGCTGTGATAAAACACCATGACCAAGGTAATGTATAGAATAAAAGGCTGGAAGGAGCTTATAGCTTCAAAGTGGTGTGAATCCATGACTATCACAGCAGGCACAGTACCAGAGCAGCTACTTTTTTGTGTGTGGCGGAGGGGGGAATCGGGTCTCACTATGCTCTGGCTGACCTGGAATTCATTATGTAAACCAGGCTCATGGAGATTCACCTGTCTCTGCCTCCCTGTCTCTGCTGGGATTAAAGGCATGTGACACCATGCCAAGCTGAGAGCCCACATCTTGAACCTCAAGCAAGATGCAGAGATGGAGTATTGAGAATGGGGTTTCAAAGCGGTAATCCCAGTGACATACTTCCTTCAACAAGACCTCACCACCTAACCCTCTCCAAACAGCTTCACCAACTGGGGACCAAGCAATCAAATATCTGAGTCTGTGGAGAACAGTCTCATTCAAACCACCACACTGGACATACACAGCAGTGTCTATGGAGGAGTTCATACCTACGTGTCGGGCAGAAACGAAATAGTACCAAAAAAATGACTACACTTGCTGAAGAGCTTGTTGGGAGCTGATCTGTCCTCCTAGGAAGGTAAGATGGGACTGCCTTTGAGGGAATTTACTTTAACACTTTTTTTTGGATATATATATATATTTGTAAGTTATTTGACCTGGTGTCCTTGAAGGCTGAAAAAGAGCATTCTATCCCTTAGAACTGGAGCTACAGGGAGAGGCGAGCCACCATAAGTGGCTGTGGTTGCTGAGAACCAAACCTGCCTCTGCAAGGGCAGTAAGGACCCTGAACTACTGTACCACCTCTCTAGCCCCAGTGGTTCGCTTTTAAACAATGGGCTCAAGAGCCCTGTGTTTTCATGGGGCAGCAGCTGTCACCCTCTTGGTCATTTGTATCATCGCCAACTATTAAAACCCAGCCACCTCTGCGTGTTGTCTTCACATGATGCTTCTTCGGGCTCTGAGTTCACTGTTGGTAAGTCAGGATCTTTGACCATGGTCATAAGAAGTCCAAGGCCAAGCAAAAAAAAGCATTATTCTTTCCTATGACAGTAGCAACAACAAATGAAATGTCTCTAGTCTTCTGGGGAACAGACTGAACGACATGAAATCTGGGGGGGAAACTCTGAAAGACGGTGATCTATTCAAAGAGCAATTTCTTCACATGAATCAGGAGACTCATACAATCAGAGGTAAGTTTCAAGAACAAGATACATGACAGGTTAGGGGCATCCATTGTTTTCATGGTGGAAAAAAAAATCACTGGTAGTCCCACATGACGGGTTCACCAGCAAGGCCAAAATGTGGAAGGTAGAGCAAGGTCAGAAGATGGGAAAGGAGGGGTGTGTAGGCATTACAGGATTCATTAAGGCCAGAGGCAGATCCCTTTCCCCAGGGTCCAGAGCCCCTCACACTTCAGGGCACTATAAAGGAAGTGAACATACCCACGGATCCTGCGACTTTGAAGTCAACGAATGGAAAAGGTTCCACGTAGATTCAGGCACTAGAAACTGGCAAGAGGATCATCCTGGTTCCAACTGAATGACAGAGATGTGAGAGAAAACCAGGAATGTAACTGACTTCTTATAGTGGACCTCAGTTGGGGACTCTAGGACCTGGCTTGAGGAGTTCATGTCACCCTTCAAAGAAAAGCTGGAATTGATAGGTAGCTGGGAAGAGTGGAAGGGAGTGGTGGCTTTCTTCGTATGAAGGATGTATGTATAATTAATTAATTAACCCATTCACCGTGAGTTTTTGGGTTAGTGGCCAACCTTCTCCAAATTCATCCCATTTCTTCCCTCCCTGTCTCATGCATTGTGTGTACATTGTTCATTCACTGTGGATCTCACTGGCTGCCACAGTCTGAAGAGCTTCTTTCCAGGACCTTTTCCTCATCCTAGAACCACTGGTTTGTTTAGTTTAGCTTAGCTTAGTTCAGTTCAGTTTAGTTTTCCAGTTCACCTGATCACTTCTGGAAATGATTTGATATCCCCTCCTGTACCATATCCTGAGACCTTTCCCTGCCACCATCCTCAGAGGTCAGATCCTCTTCTGCCAGAAGGAAAAAGGAGGTCCCATCATTAACCTGGATTTCCATGCCATACCTGCATGAGTCTTTTGAAGACAGAGGACATCCCCTCTACCTTCCTAAGAGTTGTCACCTAGCAAAGGGGGGAAGAACTGTCAGTGTTGCTGAATTATCTGAGGACCAAGAAGCTAAGGGCAGATTTTTCTCAGATTTGAGGTCTGCTCAAAGAATAAACTCATGTTTCCATTTTAGCCTCACCAACAATTACTCCAGGTGTGAATCAGCCTTCATTCGTGGTCATCAAGGCCAACCCCTGTGTAAAGCTCATAATCCCTACCCGCTCCCTCCTGCTTGTTACCTGAGAAGCATCCTCTGCAATGACAGATACTGAAGGCAGTATTTGGAGAGGGAAAAGAAATAGATGTCTAAGGACTGAGGCAGAAAGAGTGAATTTTTGCAGTCCTCGTCTTGTCCCTCAATTGCAGCATCTTATTCAGAAAGCAGTTGAGAGATTCTGAGTTCATGTCACCTGGCAGCAATAGCTTGTACATGCTCATTCTTGACAGGAGAGACATCTTAAATCTTGTCATTGACTAGTGATAAATTAGAAGGGAACACAACAGGTTCCTAACTAGGAGGGTCCCATGATGCATGAAATGGAGACAGCAGGAACACAAAAGAAGAACGTGATAGTTCCACTTTATGTGTAAAGGGAAGAGGATTCTACCCACAGACAAAGATAAAGAAGATTAAAAAAATATATATAACCAAATGCTGCTTTAGCATCTGATCACAGTTCCATTCCCAGCACCCGCATAACAGCTCTTCACCATCGACAACTGCAGTGCAGGGTATCCAGCCCCTCATTCTCCAGAGGCACCAGACATTCACACGGCTCACTTACAGACAAGCAGGTGATACCTACATACATAAAATAAAACTGAATTAAGAAGCAGCAGCAGTAGCAGCCACCACTACCGGGAGCCGTGTTCTAACTGGACACAGGTGGGACTGAGCTGCTCTCAGTCTACTGCTCCCATCTGAGTGGGCCAGGATAAAAAAAGACAGCAGGGGCGCTCATACTCACAGCTGTGTGTGCCACTCTCAGATTCTGAGAGGCTGAGACAGATGGGGGGTATCTGAAACCTCCCTCTCTAGACAGGACTCCTCTCAACCCCTCCACCCCCTCCCATCAGGCCCTGAGTCAGGGAGTAGAGTTCATCAGTATTACTTTAGTCTGAACCTCCTCCACAGTCTCCAGCAGGACTGGGACTGACTCTGGAATGTGGGAAAAGAGGGAGGAAGTAAATACTTTATGGCTGTAGAGACCAGGAGTGACAGACAGAGAGAACTGAATGACCCTTAGTGAGGGTGGCTGGGAGATAGTGATGGCCAGTAGAGGTCACTTAGGAGAACTGACCCAGACTTTTTCATTCGATCTTTCAAAAGAAGTATCTACTTGCTGTAGGTTGAAGATGTTCTGGAGAGAGGCATGGGAATTCGTCTGGTGCAGCCACCCCCCTTCTCATCAGCCAGATAGAATCATCACACTGTCAACACAGCATTTCAAGTTCTTTCCTCTCTGTGCTGGTTGCTAGTTTCTTATCACCTTGTTTCTCTTGGTGCTCCCAGGTGGAATTTTGCCCTTATCATGGAACTACTTGAGCTCGAGATCTGGAAAAAGAACATGGTTATGTAACCATACCAAGCATAGGAAACAGGATGACTAGATCTCCTTAGTCAGTAGAGTGTGAAGTTTTCACCCCTGCATATATAATTTATCAGTATCTACATCAGTGCCAGACAGACTAAGAAGAGCCAAACCTCCCTTAAGGTATTTGGCTGGGAGCTGAATTCTGCTAAGACTATTAGTTTTGTAATAGTTATTTACCTTGATAACTCCTGTAGTAGGCAGCCTTCTCTAGAACAAAAGGAGGAATGTGTCTGTGTGGTAGGTGTTATGTTACTGTATATAATGAAAAAGATTATTTTATAACAGGTGACATTTTATAATAATATCATTATAGACTAGTTTGTGTGGTGTGCATTAGGTAGCTCAGCAATGGCCATGTGCACAACAGAGAGGCAGAGAACTTGGAAGCTGCTCAGACCGAGAGACTGGTAGCCTCTGCAATGGCAATCTGGCAGTGAAAGCTGGAAGGCCCTGGATAGCTGCCGGCACTGTGTCCACATCCTCTTGGTGCACATTATGAGTTAGTGCTGCTCACCTTGAGCAGAGACGCTTCTTTCTGCACATCCAGAACTTGTGGATATGGGAGTGAGAATATGTCACAAAAGTTTCTTCTGACTGCCACATGCCACATGCCACTTCTGTACAAGTCTACTAGTATTCATACAAACATATGATAAGTACCATGGTCACATGAGTGCATAACACATACACACACGGAGTAAAAATAAAAAATAAAAACAATAAAATAAGGACCCTGTAAGAACCTCGAAGTCAGCTCAAGATACCCCAAGACCAATTTCTCAGCACAAAGGAGATTTATTTGCCCCAGAGAAACAAAGGGCAGGGAATACAATCCAAAGACAGGAGATTGAGAATGACAGAGAAGGACAAACGAGGGTAAGGAGGGAAAGGGGAAAGGAACAAAGAAGAGGGCAAGGGGTATTTGTTCAAGGGGGTGGGGCAAATGACCGTTTATAAAGGTGAAAGGGGAAAGCCCCATGTTAGGATGACTAGGTTTCTCTTAATTGGGCATGCTAATTAGAGTAGCCAAAAGGGGCTTTTGGTTGATGAACTTCAAGACTTTGATAGCTGGACATTGGTAGTCATCCTCAGGAGGAGGAAGTAGCCAAATAATGGAATGGACCTTGGGGGCTAGCTTTAGGAAGGTAGTTTAATGGGTTTTAGCAAGGCAGAGGGAATGAAGGAGAGGGGCAAGCAAGGCTGACTAACAGTGTTTGCCATGCTCAGGCTGGCTAGACTCCCTTCATTTCCACCTTTTTGTTTCATTATTAGGTCACTGTATTGGGTAAGTGGGAGCCCTTCTCTATGGCTGATTCCTGCTGACAATGAGACATTATTGGGGACTAAAGGAATCTGGGTTTCTGGTCAGGATCACGAAGAACAGGTTGTTTCATTTGTTGTACCAAAGGGAAGTGTAGTCTGTGAGACTGAACCAGGATGTAGGTTTGGAGTAAACAGATGGGTTTGGCGTGAGTTGCTGGAGTCGTCTGTAGTTGATTTGAGATCTGTTGGGATAGAGGTAAAGTTAAAAAGTTTAGAAAAAAAAATACCTGGATGTACATTCAAAACTTTTAGGTTTATGGGTCTTGGTACTTGGGAAGAAGAGTCCCAATACCAGGGAAAAGGTCAGAGATTCCTCCCTTAGGAATGGGCAAGAGGCAGGAAAACTTGGGCCGTTAGTTGGCAGGAGTAGTTATCTGGAATGTGTTTAAGAGTTTCTGAGAGGCGCCAGGAAAATTTAAATCGGCTGTATCTGGTTAAGTGGGGAGCAACTGTTATCTGAAAGCAGAGTTTGCTTGTGTTGGGGAGAATACAATTTGAGGAGCTTTTGTTACATCAGAAAAGTCTTTCCTGGGGTGTTCAGGTGAGTTCTGAAATTGAAATGACTTAGGAACAAGGATGATTGGGGAGGCTCTTGGCAAACAGTGAGAGTGACAGTCTGTAACAGGTTTGGGGGTTGGTGTGGAAAGGTTGAGAGAATTTGTTCAGTGTTTGCTAACATCTAGATAGTGAATGAATGTAGAGGGGTCAGTTTGTGGTAAATGTTCGCCAGTCACTCGGGCAGAGGAAAAGTAGGAGTGTGAGAAGTGAGATAAGATTTGCGGGGAACAGGCAATCCTGAGAGAGCAGAAGCTGGAGGAGAGGGATGACTATTCAACTCCAAGGTTAGGAGAGTTTCCTGTGGTGAATGAGGGTTAGGTTTGTTGTTATCTCAGTTATGTAGTAGAGAAGCCTGGAGGGCAATGGGGTGAGAAAGTGATGAAAGGGTGGCATGACGGGCTGTCATGTTGGCACAATTATTGTTTTTACTGGCAATGGAGGGGTAAGTCTATTGTGGCTATCTGACAGTAAGGTGCTGACATCTGTATAAAAAGCATAAAAAGTGTAGGCAGAAGTAGCTAAAGGACCCTCTTGTGTATGAGAGGAATGGGAAAAGAGATATTTGAGAGTCTCTGGACAGGAAAGAAAAGGATATGGAAAATGTTGTTGGGGGTAAATGGGTAAGTGTGGAGGGATTGATGGGAGGACAGGTAAAAAATGTGAGTGGTGCATTTTTGATAAAAGACGCTTGGAGGGATATAATCTGAGAAGGTGGAGGGGATTAGAGTTCTTTGTAAGTTGGAGGTTGAGAGAAGAGTGGTTAGAATAGATTGTGATGGGGGATCCCATAGTTGATTTGTTAAATGCTGCTGCAAAAACGTGTGGACAGGGAGGCCAGCCACAGATGGTGTTGTCTGGAGTTTTGGAGAGGAAGGCAACAGGGCCAAAGGTCAGTCCTAGGAAGTGCACCAATACTACAAAGGCATAATCTTTTCTTTTCTTTCTTTCTTTCTTTTTTTTCTGGAAGTAAAAAGATAGAAAAGTCTGCATAGATCTCAGAGGCAGAGGGTCAGCTTGAAAGAAGAACATTTTAAGTTTAAGCAATTGAGCTTAAAGGAGGAAGGAGGAGGTCCAGAAGTGTCTTGGTATAGGGATGTATCAGAAGTATTTAGGGATCCATGAGCAGAGGAAGTTGGCCATGAGGGCCAGGAGGTTTTGGGATTTGGGAGAATGAGAGTGTAAAAATAGAGGCCGAGGAAAGAAAGAGAAGGGATGTGGGAATGCCTTGGGAGCTGTTGTCTGAGTAAATGGAGAACATTTACTCTAATTTTGGAAAGGACATTCTTAGCAAGGGAATTGAACCTGGGGGAATGAGGAGAGAAAACCTTGAAAGGGGCAAGTTAAGGGAGGGGTCTGGAGGAATGATCCTGTATTCTGGCTATGAGTTGGGGAGAGGGGTGAGTGGTACCGCAAGAAGTAGCATAGAGACTTAGGGAAAGAACTCATATACCTTAAATTACTTTCTTGAACCCATAAAAAACTTCCGCAAACCCTCATAGCTTACTTAAGCTTTCGTATTTTTAGAACTTCGTGTATTTAAATTACTTTCTTAGACTTGTGTGCTTGTATTTGTTATTTTTTCTTGACCTACATAACTTAACTTGTGTGTTTTTCGTAACCTTCAGACATTTAAATCTTTGTTAGTGTGAAGCCTGTCAGCAAAGTAAGGAAGAACTTGGGAAAATTGACCTTACTTTGATGAGGCAGAATACAGCAGTCAATCCAAAAGTTTCCAGTTTGTGTAGGCTACTGTACAACATATGAACTGGTCTGACCAGGCAGCTGGGTGTTTGTGGTTGCTAAAGCTACACTTAGCCATCAATGTCATCAGAGATCTGAGAAGGTTAAATTTGAGTAGGAAGCATAATTTAAATGTTGCTGGCAGAGAAAGAGAGAGACTGGGCCTGCCATGAGTTTTGAACCTATAAAGCCTTAAAGCTCATCATTACTACTTTATTTTGAACTTCCATTGTCTGCAGCAGGGTCTGGGGCTGACTCTGGAATATGGGAAAAGGAAGGGAATGCTGCAGGGATGTAGAGACTAGGAGCGATAGGTAAAGAGAACTGACTGACTCTCAGTGGGGGTGGATGGGAGATGGTCATGACTGTCACATGTCACTCAGGCTTTCTTCATGCCCTTCAAGAGGCTTGTTTCCTTGGTGTAGGCTGAAGATGATCCAGAGACAGTCATGAGAATTGATCTGGTGCAGCCACTCTACCTTTTCATCAGTCACGTTTCCATCACTTTATCTCCTGGAGTTTTGATCAATGACCAGATCCATGAGGGATCTGTGAACATTTAATGTTATTTCGCTCGGTGTCCATTACTTTAAGCCCTTTCTTAACACCATGCACTCTTGTTGTATTTAACGGAGAACGTGCTATGTACTCATTCCAAGAAACGAGTAGAAGCAGCATAACCACATCTCTCGTTTCTGACCATCTGAAGTTTTTACTCCTTTATATCTAGGTCAGTGTGTGACAGAATAGACAGAACTTTCCCTAAGGGCATTTGGATAGGAGTTTTTAACTGCTGTTAAGAATGTTAATTTTTCTCACTTTTCATGGTGCTTCCTAGGCAGTCAGCTGTGCCATGAAGCTGAATATCTCTTTTATAGCCACGAGCTATCAGAAACTCATTGAACTGGATAATGAACATGAACTTTGTACTTTCTAGAAGCTCATGGGCACAGAAGTAGTTGAAGATGCTCCGCTGAAGAGTGGGAGGGTTATATGGTCTGAATCAGTGCTGAGAATGGCAAACAAGGTTTTCCCATGGAGCACTATGTCCTAACCCACCACAGAGTGCATCTTCTGTTAAACAATGGACATTTTCATTATAAAACAATGTGAACTGGATAGAGGAAGCCCAAGTCTGTTCATATATGTATTGGAGATTCCCATTTGAGTGTTCTCAATTTGATTATTTTTTAAAGGGGGGGGGTTCCTGACTGACAGATATATTATATGTTGGAGTTCAGAGTTCAATCCCAACATAGCTAACAGAATAAGAAAGCTTTTCATTATAAAGAAAAACATGTCTGCTGTATTAGTCTGCCTGGGTTCCCTAGTAGAATAAAATTGATAGAATGAATACCTATGTCTATATATTCTTATATAGATATATAGAGTATGTATATATAGAGAGATATATAGGAAAATATGTCATTCTAGTAAATCCATACAGTTTGCAGGCTGTGGTCCAGCTAGTCCAGCAATGACTATCTACCGTTGAAAGGTCCAAGAACCCCAGTAGTTCAGTCCATGAGGCTGGATATCTCAGCTGGTCTTCAGTGTATGTCAGAATCCCAAAGAAGTGGGCGCTAAGGACAGTGAAAGAATGGACTTGCCAGTGACAGCAGCAGGCAAAGGGAACACGAGCTTCCTTCCTCCGTGTGTTTTATAGATGATGCCAGCGGAAGGGATGGTCCAGATTACAGGTGGATCTTTTCACCTCCATCTCAAAAGATTTGGATTAAAGGTATGTCTTCCTACCTCAAAGCTCGGGATTAAAAGTGGGGTCTTCAATAACATCATTACTTACTAAACTAGTAACTTGCTTTGCTTCCAGTATTACAATTCTTTAAGAGTTTAACTGAGAGTCTCCAGAAAGCAACTTAAAGAACGGAGTCAAATCTGCAGTAGTGGTGAGCAGACAAGAACATAATTCTTTTTTAAATAAGTAAACGAGGATATAGTGTTTGTGAAGTTTTAAACTGAGATGATAGTGAATTTGTTGAGTAATAATATACCCTAAATATGTGATTGCTTTTGTATTTTATCTGGAGCTATGAGTAAATTTTGCTCTTCTTAGGTTATTTAAACAAAAGTTAAGCACTCATTTAAGTATTGATTAGATGATCAGGACAGGAGAATGTCATCCACCTAGCGAATGGACAATACACCAGGAAATTTAATCAGCACCAGCTTAAATGCTTTATCTATATAACACTGATAAATAGTGGGGTTATTTTTCATCCCCTGTGGTAAAACTTTCCATTGATATTGGACCATTGGCTGCTGATTGTTCAAAACAGAAACAAAGAATGCACAGCATTCGTTATTAGGATGAAAAGAGAGAGAGAAAAAAAAAAACAGCCTTTTAAGTTAAGTAAAAAATTAATGTTCTTGATGAATCAGAGTAGGAGCAAGCGAGCCCTGGAGAGAGAGAGAGCCTCATTGTTTACACAATCGCATTTATGTCCCAAAGATCATGTAAGAGTCAAAATTTATTCTTGTCTTTTATGGGCTACAAAAATAGGGTGTTTCACAGACTAATTGAAGGTTCTGTATGTTCTAATTACAGTTGTTCCTTTACTAGAAGTTGTGCCTGTTTCAGTTTTTCCCCATAAAGGATCATTGATCAGACTATACTGGGTCACTCTGCCATGAGGAAAAAAAAAATCTAAGCTCTGGGGTAGTGGAGCCCTAAGGCTCAGAGGCAAAGCTCCAACTGGCATTCCTTGGAACTCCATGCTTGGACCTGGGCGACAGAAAACACTGCCTGGCAGTGCACAGTAGGGGTGCTGAGTTCCCATTAGATCTCATGAGAAGGTATGCCCTAAAGGCAGCTGTCTCAGTGACCACCAGGCTGCCAGAAAGGTTACAGAGTTCACTGGCCCACCCTGCCAAAAATCTGCCAAGATGTGTGGCACAGATAGTTCCCTCCCCCTCTCACTCTGTCTCTCTTCGATGATTCTCTTGATAGTGTCAAAGCAATATATTACTGCACTCAGCTAGCAAAATAATCTGCAGGGATTTTATCTCCTGCTTCCACTGGCTGTTTACATCAGTTCCTATCATCTTCCCGTCATCGACATCTATGGTTCCTTGTTCAAGAAAGCAAAGAGCAAATTCTACAGTTACTTGTACAAAACCACAGAGCTGTTGCTCTGACTATTTAGCTCCTCTGGACCTTAGCATCTCAGTAACTGTATAAAATGCTTTGTCTGAGAAAACTGGGAACCCATCTTTATTTTACTCACTTATGGCTGAGACCTTCTGGGTGAGAGGACCAATCCCCTAGCCGATGTTTTCATTCAAAGAAAAATTTCCACCTTCTCCAAGGGTCGAGCCGCTCATGGTGGGTGTGAGTTGTGGGGAGTCTCTGTAAACACCACAGCCAGCAAAGTGTTGATCCAGGTGGGGGAGGAGAAAATTCAGTGCAACAAGACTCAGTAGCCAGTGCTGGTTCAAACTCTGAGAGGTCACCAGGCTATAACCTACCTTTTTTCCAGCCTTCTGGAAGGAAGAAAAGATTATATGTCTCTCCCCTTGAGAGACAACCTTGTTTAACATTCCTGGTTTCCTTAGTGCCTTTGAGCATAAGTACCTACATGCCTCCTACCAATTAGCGTTGTAATTCATAACATAGATTCTTAGTAGCTTTACAACAAACCAACCACATGGATTTAAAAACATCAACTTATTGCCATGTAATTATTAATTTGAATTCATTTATTTATAATTGTACAATGGATACATACATACATATATATGTATATATATATATATGTGTGTGTATATATATATGTATATATACATATATATATAGTCATAGAGGCTTCCACTGGGATTTCAAAGGAAAGCCTGGGAGGTCAATATATAATCTAAGTGGCCACTGAGCAGGTAATCCATAAAGCTCAGGGAGTTCTAAAGTAGAGTGGAGAACTCTGGGACTTGAGATGACAGGAACGTGAAATGCCTACCAGGAAGAGCACAGCAGTGAACAGAGCTAGTCCAAGAACGTCGTCTGTGCTACACAGCCAGCACAACTGTAGGAGAGGACAGTCCAAGCCTCTGCTTTAGGTTAGCTTCTCATTCCTCTTTCAGTCTTTCCTTGGATAATGAGCATTGTCTTTGTTTTGTTTTTTGTTTGTTTGTTTGTTTGTTTGTCTGTTTTCTTTTTTGAGACACGGTTTCTCTGTGTAGCCTTGGCTCTCCTGGACTCAATTGGTAGAGCAGGCTGGCCTCGAACTCACAGAGATCTGAGCATTGTCAATTTTATCCTGTAAGGATATAAATTCCTTTTTCCCCTTTTTATGAAGGCTCACAGACGAATTCCCCTTGAGACTCCAGGGAGTAGAACAAAGACTTTCTATTGGCAGAGGAACTGTTAAGCTTTGGGGACTCAGAGATGGACTACATGCTGTGTACAGACATGAGCATTGAAGGATTAGAAGCAGAGTGCCATAGTTTGGATCTTAAATGTCCACCAAATAGACATGCCAAGGACTTGGATCCAGCCTGTGTCACTACCAGGAGGTGTTCTAACGTTCAGGAAGTGAAGCATGAAGTCACTGGTGGCACATTCTTGAAAGGGTGGTTGGATTCTTGGCTGCTTCCTCGTTCTCTGAGCTCCATGGCTGCCATAAATGGACTCTCTGCCATCCTCTTTTGCTATGATGTTCTTTTTAGTCTCAAAGCCGTGGGACTAAAGAACCCATGAGCCAAAAATCAATATTTCCTCCTGTTAGCTAATGTACTTCCAATGATTTGTTACATGGATGAAAAAAAAAAACATATTTTAACTCAGAATCATTTCACTGATATATAAGTATTCTTTGGTAGAGCAATCATCGCTTAGTATTTAAATATTTAATGGAGAAGAGTATAGAGCAACTTAAAAACTAAAGTGGATCCATTTGCTCATTTACTCATGCCTTTGATGCCTTTCTTCTAGGCACTTGTTAGTTTCAGTATCACAGATGTGGATAACACACAGTTCCAGGCAAAAACGAAGATATCTGGGAAGCAATTTTGGTTTAAAAAAAAAAAAATACGCGGATACTTTGACAGAAGTATGACGAGACACGCTGCAGTGGCTGGACTAAGAATTAATTTGTAGATTGCCCAGAAGCGCACTGGAGAAGATAAGGAAATATGCAGTAATAAAATTCTGAGTCACATATAAATATGGCTGCCCAGAATAAAGATCATCTCCTAGCTCCTTGTAGCCGCATGTAGCCATATTAACAGATTCTATCCAGCAGACACAATGGAACGCCTTAGAAGCTCCAGAGAAGCTTTCTTAAGAGAAACCTGCTCTGTACCTGATCACATCCTCTGTATGATCACATGATCAGACAGGCCGTCTTGGATGAGGACCACTCCCGGTTGATAAGGAGCAGAGGCAGGCCTGAATCCAAACCTGGGTTTTTATGCTAAGGCAGAACAGAGTACTATGTATGACAACCACTATACCATTTTAGGTTGTTCCAAACCCTCATGTAAAGGTACTCCTGAAGAACTCCTGAAGGCAGGTGGGGGAAAGGAGGCCAGTCTGGACATGAAACAGCATAACAAGAGGGCTGTTGATGTGAAATAACCTGATGTGTCTGTGACAAGAAGCAGAACCATCCCAGGGGAAAGAGGCCATCAAAAAAAAGGAAAAAGAAACATTTAGTAGTGTATTTCCCTCTTTTAAAACTCACAGAGACTAACTGAAACATCCAAATATGCCTTGACCGTGGTGAGGATCGGGTAATGCACTGTGAAGGGAGGCCTGGGTTTAAACTCAACCCTATGGATTCAACGCAAGTCCTTTGAAAATACTGGCCATTCTCCTCTTACTATAGCCAGCACGTTATTTACCCCATGGCTTACACGTACTGTCAACTAGGACAATTTCTATAGACAGCTCTCTATAAAAGGAGAGCCTCTGCATGGCACTGCAAAGGGGGTTGGAAATCTAATTGACCAACAAGGGTTTGTTCTCTGTAACTCTACACACCCAGTCCCACCAACCCTCCACAGTTCCCTTCTCGCTTACCCAGGGGAGCTAAGAAGTGTGGGTCTCTGAAAGACTTGCACGTTGAGGATTTCAAAAAGGTGAAAAAGGGGGCTGCGAAGATAGGTCAGGGGTTAAGACACAAACTTAACCCAGATGTCCTTTTCTGGACTCCATAAGTACCAGCGCACATGGAGACATAAACAATAAAATAAATCTATTTTTAAAAGCCAAAAGGACTTTTCCTATGCCATTAGCTGGCTTATCCAGAGACTTAAACTGAGCCCAGATGGGAGAAAGAACCGCTGAGCAGAAGCTCTGGGGTCTGAGGACGTGGAGCTGAGGGTAATCTCTTGGAAAGGCAGTGATTTACTGGCCATCCAGGACACTAATGGATGGCCCTTTATGGTATTTGTTCATGTGCACACAATGCGTCTGAACATTTTGTATTATCGGAATATTAAGAGGATATTAAAATAAGTCTGAGAAGATTTGATATTCTGTCCCAGTGAGGGTGAAACACTACTAGTTTAGCCAATCTCTGAGCTAGCTCTCACTTCCTGCTGTGGAAGTGTGACCTCCAATGACACAACTGAAAAACCGCTGCTGCTAATGCAAAGACTCAGCTCTTAGGGGCCTAACAAAGAGTGTGCACTGCTGAGCTTCAGGTTTTTCCAGGTTTCCACTCCAGCAAACTCCACCTCGGTGTCCCCAATCTAGCCACATCCTGCATTTTCCATTATAAAAAAATGACTTGGGAGAAGATTCCTGACAGCTTAATTGTTGACATCTTTCATAGGTAAACTTTGTTTCTGTTTGTAAGAATGTGCCTAATACAGACTCTAGGGTGGAGGGAGTAAGAAAGTGAAGGAGGGACTGCAAGAATGTGGATAAGGAGAGGGTGCAGTGATAAGAGCAGGAAAGGAGGTAAACAAGACCAAATTACAGAGAATTTAAGTGTAGATGGGCATAGCACAAAGGAATCTGGTAGAACGGTGCAATTTATGTCTCCAAGAAGGAAACAAAAATGTGTTTCAACCCATGAATTACCTATGCACAGATTCCCGGAATAATTTTTTAGGAGCTAAGTAACTATTTCTGTGTGTGCATATGCACATGTGCACACACGATCGTGTGTGCTCACAGGTGTCAGATCTCTCCTTCCACTATGGAGAACTTGATGGAGCGCAGAATGTCATGCTAGACAGGAAGTTTCCCTACCCACTGGGCCACCCTGCTGGCCGTGGAGCTACGTGACTTTAAAGGACAGTCCTATGCACTTTAAATACACGGCAGTTACAAACAGGACTGCAGTATGGATGGCCCCATGATGCTGAACATGAGCAACGCCACAGGTCATCAGTCACGGATGGAACACTGCATGCCTGCCAAGGGCATAGTAAGATGCATCACACAATCACTTCTCAGGGTGACCAATTCCTGCCACTTCATTCACCCATGGAAAATGCTTTGGTCATGTGTGTTCACCAAGGACCAAAGCACCTAGAACTGCAGGAACCGTTAAAAGTGGGGCCTATAACACAAATGGGAGAGCAAGTTCATAGTAACAGGTCCTGGTTTGGGGGTATAGATAGGCTCAGTATTTCTATCATTCATTCCTTCGTTAATTAGTTGACCCTATTATTCAGCTAGCTGAGAAAAACAAGCTGTTTTCCAGCTGCTTCCAAGAGAACAAGCTACAGGCTGGAACGGATCTTGGACCTTGCATTGAAATAACATTGAGGCAAAGAAGGGGTGCACAGGTAGCGCCCAGGAAGAAAATAAACCACTCAGGGTGCCCTGAGGGAAAAAAAAAACTAACTTCAGAACCAGTTAAGGGAACGACAAACCAGCTCCTCAAACTACAGAGGGCTCACACATTTAAAAAATGGTAAAACTTAAAGCGAACACTTGATACTTGTTTAACCCTTTCAAGTAAAAACAGAGATAGCTGAGTAATGGTTTACAAAGAGGGTTGGGGATACAGCCACGTGACAGAATGCTTACCTCGCACACGCGAGGCCACGAGTTCATGCCCAGCACTGAGAAAAAAAGTTACAAAAGGAAACCTGGATAAAATTAATCAACCAGGTTATTTTCCAGACTGCCTGGATGTTTTCATTGCTAAAGCTGATTTGATGTTGTCTCCCCAGGCAACTGTAGCCATACCCCTCTGCCACACAGCTTCGAAATCATCTCATGGCCATTACATCTGGAATTATCTTAATGTTAATATTCCCAAAGGGCCAGTTCCCAAGGCTCAGCGCAGGGCTCAGGAAACAGCACAGGACCCTGGAGAGTCACCTAGTGGCTGCTGTTAGCATGCCAGGCAGTACTCTCATCAGGCTAAGCGCCTGATACATTACTTAAGGTGCTCAGTTACTTTGTAATCTTAACCTCTGACTATACCCAAGGAGGTTTCAGGGAGGCCGGGCAATTCAGCATTACAAGAAAAATAAACCACAGCCTGAATGCACCATCACTGTGCTCTGTTGATGGAGATGTCTATTGGAGGCATGAATCTGACTAGCTCTTTTGTCCACTAGGGAACCTGCTGCAGTGAGAAAGAAAAAAAAACAGTCATAAGAGAAGATTGGCCTTGGCAGACATCCAAGCTTACCCTTGGAGATATATACGGTTACCAGGACATTTCCCATGATGCTTTCAGTTCACAGGAAGCTAGCAAGGGTCAAAGGGAGAGGAGCAGCTTCCTGAGACTGGGAGAACTGTGAGGTGTTAAAAACACTATGTTCAGGAAACAGTACCAAGTTCCAAGCAGGGCTCTGGGGGCTAAACTTAGCTGATTAAAATTATGCATCTGTAAAATGGTGCTGATCTAAAATAGTTATGACCTATCCAATGATAAAAATGTTTTTTGTTTTTTGTTTTTTTTTCATCTCAAAAAGCCAGCAAAAAGTGGGACTAGAAAAAGCTAGAGCTTTGGAACATTCAGTCTTATTCCTAGGTGGTGGTTAAAACTTCAATATAGTTTTCATCTCAACAGCAAAAGCCATCAGCTTCTGCTTGGCTTTGTCAGGTAATAGCACACTGCCATTTCAGTAACCATAGGCAATCGATTTCCAATGCACAGATTAAAAAACTTCAAAGCATTTCCATTTTCTAGTTTTTTGTTTTTTCTGGGCCGGGCTTCCCTCTTTTCTCTCAATCCCAATTTTCCCCATCACTTCAATGGGCAGTCTGACTATTGGTAGAATCCTAGCATAGATCTCTAGGATTTCCTGGTTCCTTTCCGGTGACTCAATCTTGTTTCTTAAAAACAAAGAGGAAACCACCACTTGGCTGTGGAGTTGCCAAGAGATCGGAGGGTTAGAAATGAGAACTGAGGGTTCATTCATGTCCTGGCTATTTGTGCTCTGATTTTCAACCCCACAACCTGGCCACACAGGCTTCCTGACTCAATCAAAGACCCATATCCCCATATATAGCCAGAAGATACTGAATTTGTCCTTGATCCCAGGAGCCACACTATCTCCTGCTTTGGAAGATGTTAGCGTCTTGTGAAGCATAACAGAGAAAATAAGTTGTGTTTGGGACCTGCAGGGAAGCCTGGAGCAGAAATCAGACTTGAAGGCTCAGCAGAATCTTCTGAGGCACTTGCTCATAATTAGCCCGCCTACACAGCTGCCAGCCAAATCTGGGACGAGGCCCAGCCATTTGCATTCCTGATGAGCACACTCCACACTAGCCCTCCCCTGTGAGGCACGCAGACCAGCTTTAGGAAACATGAAGCAGCAACTGGGCACCTAGGTACCGGGCAGAAAACCATGCACACAGAAACACGAGAGGCATACTACACTGTAACATTCACCCAGGGGCAAACGCACACGTCGGACCCACGCACACTCACACTGCCAACCCCACACTCACCCCACGTTCTCTGAAAATTCCTGTGTCCAAATAACCTTCATTCAAATGAAAAGAAAAAGAAAAAGAAAAAAGTGCCAATTCTGAATGCAGATGGATTTTTTTTAAGGTAAGCAATTATTTTATTTCCCTGGCCTGACAGCATTGACTTCAAAGTACTAAAACCTGCAGCCAACAGGGCAGACGTACAGATGGCTCCCAGCTGGGAGGACGCTCTGCGTTTGTAGAGATGAGTTGAAATGTCACATGTGAATGCAATTCCTGGTCCCGCCCCCTCCCCACAGAGTCCCTAAATGAAAATGAATGAGTAAACCCCCCCCCCATGAAACACTGGAGTCCTCACTCCATCTTTTCTATAGAGCAGATGCCATGGAGGGAAACAGCTGGCCATCACTTAGCATTCCAGTGCGTGTGGGACTGAAGAGACCGCAGCAGGGGGAGGATGCGTGGCAGGTGTGCAAATCTAGCTTACCTTGTAACCTGGACCCTCCACACATAGACGCTCTGTCCCTGTATGTGAGAAAAGTGAAGGAAATGCTAGAGGACTGATCCTGAGGCTCCTGAAATTCCAAGGTACTCATGGGATGAGGAGCAGAGATGTTCAACCCTGAACTCCAGTTTAATGCCATCGAAACTACTGGCAATCATAATCACGTTCCCGAACAACCCTATTTTCTAAGATGACTCCATCTAAACATTTGCGCAAGTATCCACTGCGCGGCGCCGTGACAACGGGGTGGAAGAAAAGGACTAGGAGAGGGAGGAATCGGAGACAGAGGTCAGGGGTCACAATGCTTCAATGACAGTGGGCATCTTTTGGTCCCTTAGGTATGGTCCCCTACGGCTCCTAAAGCATTCTTTCCCCTTTTTATGTGTGGCCTGTACAAATGCCAAATATCAAACCTCTGCCCAAAGAGACGGGAGTTGCTGCTGAACTGTATTCTTCCCTAGTGGCCACCCGCCTTTCTCCCAACCCTCTGATGAAACTGCACGGGAGCTCACAAGCAAGGCTGTGAGTTATGTTGTCACTACCCGGCTCTCACAGCCAATCCAACACAAGTTCCTCCTGGGCTGAGGAAGCAGAGAAAAATTAACAGTTGAACTTGTGAAAAAAAGACGACAGTGTGTGCGGTGTGATGTTTCCGATGTCTTCACCTGCGTCTCCTCCGCGGTCGGGAGCCCTCCCTCCGGTTCCCCGAGTCCCACGCGCACCCCTCCCCTACCCCCGAGTCCAGGTGCTCCCATCTGCCGGGCTTCTGCCTCATTTCCCATAGACGCTTTCATCACTGTAGGCCACATACAGAAAATAGTCTTCCTCGTGGTTGTCCTAAAGGAGGAGACGATAAGACAGTTCAGAAAACATTAAACATTCACATTCGCTATCTCTATCATTCTGAGCCTTGAACAATCTTGTAGGGAGGCATGAAAGTCCCCCCCTTCATTAGTCCCCTTAAAAAAAAATGGAACAGGGTTGGGGTTACAGCCCAGCGGTGGAGCACTTGCCTAGCATGTGTGACACCCGAGGTTCAAGTTCTAGCAGTACAAAAAAGGAAAAAACAAAACAAAACAAAAAAACAAAGAAGAGGTATCAACTACACATTGAACTCTGACTTTACAAGCACAAGGCTTCATAGATCACATATCACCAGCAGCAGAAAAATAACTAGGAGAGGGAGCCTCACTTTTAAAAAGCAATCATTCTCCAGTCAGCTTTAGTCAGAGACCTTTCTTCCTGCAGTGGTCAACAGTGATTACGGCGAATGTTTAAAGCCCGGTCACACACAGTTCATCTAAATTGGCCCCTTCAAAGCTCAGGGGAGACTAAAGAACGTAAGACCCAGAGGAAGGGTGGTGAGAGATTCGGAATGCTGCCTTCCAGGCGTAAGACCGCTGCTGCTGTCTTCGAACTCACAAGCAGCTTTGATCATCTATCTGCACCACTTCTCCATGAAATTGAGCTTATCAACACTCCATTGTGAAGGGGACGGGGGTTTGAGAGCCCAACCCTTTCTGAGGATCTACATGTAATTAATGTTTGATGGGGGTGGGGAGCCGTTCTCTGTAGTGGTATAGACACCGGATAGGTGGCCATATTTCTACAAGCAAACTTTTACCACCCTCCTGTAAACAAAAATCCATTTAGTTAACAAAAAAACAGAAATAGATCTACCTGGTAAGATAAGGAAGAATGGGAGGGGAAACAGACAAGCTAAGGAACTGGGTAAGGAGTGCGTGACTGAAATATGTACAAGTATGAAAACACAAGAAAACCAATTACTTAAATGAATATATGCTACTAAAAGACTCTGAAAGAAAATCTGCTGGGTGTAATGAGCATGTTGGAGGCTAAGGTAGCCAACACTGAAGCCTGAAGCCAGCCTGGGCTGCATGTCAAGACACTGTCTTAAAAAAAAAAAGAAAAAAAGAAAAAAGTGAAACAAAACCAAACAAAAGGTCCTCAAGGCTTAACAGGGATGGCTAATGAAATAAATATCAAAACAAACAAAACCAAACAAGTACACTACAATATAGAACCCTGGTAAATGGGTCTGTATTTACTTCTTCTTCTTCTTTTTTTTTTTTTTTTGTTTGTTTGTTTGTTTCTCTGTGTAGCCTTGGCTGTCCTGGACTCACTTTGTAGACCAGGCTGGCCTCCAACTTGCAGCAATTCACCTGCTTCTGCCACTGTGAGTGCTGGGATCACAGGCACCAGGCTCCAGTCTGTATTTTCAGTAAAACTCTTTCAACTTTTTGGCACATTTTTAACGCTTTCACAAACAAAATGTTGAGATACAATTCTCATCTTGAAAAAATAATTTTTATTCTAGGGCTGGGAGGATGCATCAGTAAAGGCTCGCCTTGAAAGCCCAGAGGACGTGATTTCAATTCCCAGAGCTCAGACAAAAATGGCCAGCCTCCTGGTGTACACCCGCAAGCACAGACACACAACTTGAAAAGAACCCCTCAGTCTAGCAGCGAGGGCAGAGATACGGCAAGGCACATCCTGTATGCACGCCCATGGGGAATAGATGCTGTGAACGAGGGCTAAAGTAGGGGTCAGCAGGTGTGCACATGACGAGCTAACAGGGCGCGGCGTCTTGCGTGACGTCTTTCAAGGAGTGGTACAGCTGTGGTGAGCTCCTCACCACAGTTTACCTCAAAGAGCCAGAGTCTGCCTTCACATTTTGGCTCATTCACTGGTACTCAGATAACGGGAACTCCTCATCATCTAAGGTTTGTTCTAGAAAGACAGCGTTCGGATGCGGCTGTCCTAAGCCGATCTTGACAGTTTGTGCTGGGACTAACTGTTAAGGGCAGGGCTCCAGGGTCAGACCGAAAAGGGGCTGCGCCTTGCAGGTGTTCTACTGCTGCGTCCGGGTGCCCGGCAAGCAGGGAGTGGAGGGCACAGCTCACTAACGAACTGTTCTCCCAGAGAAAGGGACAGGACCACGGGCTCCCGGTGATGCTCTGCTCTCAAGAACCACTCCAGACAGCCATAAGGCACTACAGCCGGGCAAGGTGACGGAAGGGAGATTTCAGAAGATTAAACCGAGTGGGTGCTGCGTCCCTAAATGACAGGGGGTATCTAATCTCCCAGCTTCACACTGCCGCGAGTAAGAGGATCCCTACAAATAACACCGCCTGTCCTACTTCCCAGGTGTTTAACAAACCCTGGAACCACAAGGAGATGACGGCAGGCTGCCGGAGACCGGGACCAAAACCATTACCTCATACAGCTGGCCCATGGTAGCACTGGTGGGAGGGATAGTGTTGTTGACAAAGAAGAATAAGGCGTCCTCGGGTCTCAGGTGGATCCTCTTCCGGATTAAGAAGTAGAACTGGCCAACTTCACAGAGGCAACAGGGAGCAGGGCAGGGCGTGAAAGAGGATTAAAGGGAGAAAATATCAGAAAAACCCAAACCCAACATCCCCGAGTTAAGTACAAGCTTTTCAGACCCAAATACTGTCCAAGAGCCTTCGTGTCAAAACGAAGGCCTGTACAGCCCCTGACACACCACCGTTGCACTGCTTTCCTTCCGTTAGCATACCCCCCCCCAAGCCTAGCGACCGCTGTGGGGGAGTCTGACCGAAGCATTCCCATCTAAAACAGACCACCCCCCTCCCAAGCCTTTCAGCCCCACTGGCACCGGGAGCTAACAATGGGAAGAGAGCCATGCCGCGGGCGCGGGACTCTGGCCATCCCAGCACCATGGGGGCTAACACTGGGGCAATGAGTGCATTCAGTGTTTAACTTCTCCCTCCAAGCAACAAAAAGCTTCTCCACGGCTGATTAATAAACGCATGAGCACCGGAGCAAGCATACCTAAAAGAATCTTTGCAGGGTATCCTGAAAGCACCTGGTACTTCATTAAGAACAAGGTAAAGTCTAAATACATATACTTCAAAACAAGAGATAGGCTAAGGTCTGCAGTTTTCATTGCCCCACCCAAACCGAAACACAAATAAAGCACTTAGATATAATCTCTGACACGTGATCCTCCCAAGACACTGGGCTAGCTTTGGAACAGATCGACCTCAGGACACCATGGTATAAACTGGTATAAAGTGGCATAAATTGCGGACTTTTGTTTTTTATTCCCAGAGTACTGCTTTGTTCTGTCTCCACGATTAAGGCACATGAGTAAGGCACTGGGAAATAAACAGAACTGGAAATAGGAGGGCAGAGTAAACCTAGCTGCACTGGCCAGCTCCTGGAAGAAACCCATGCACGGCTTAGACTTGAAATGAAGGTCAAGAATGCTTTGGCTGGAGTGAGGGTCAGGAGAAAGACCATTACCGGTGAGGTCAGAGGGTACAAGGTACTTCCTCTTGTCCAGATCAGGGACCCTAGCTTTAGGAGCCTTTTCCACGATGACCTAGAAAAAGAAGAAGAGGGTGGGGATGAAAACTGCAAAGCCTCGCACTGCCTTTTTCCTTCTGCACCTTAAATTTAGGCACACTATCTAGGCTCAGTGTAATTTTTCAGTCCCTTCTTTTCAATGCTCCTTGACCTCAAGTAACTACAAATTACCAATAAAGGGCTGTAAAAAATATTTACCTTATATTTTATTAGAGAATCAAAAACATGATGTGTTTCTAAGACAGTCTGATGAAGTACTAGTTTTGTTTTTTTCTCTAAAACACCACTTATGGATAAACAGCACTCTGTCGAAGTGTGAAGAGTGAACTCTGACCCCTAAACTCCGTGTGAATGCCGGGTGGATGTGTGGGCCCAGCGCTGGGTTCCCTGGGCCAAGCTCTCTGGCTGGACTAACTAAAGTGGCAAGATCTGGGTTCACAACGAGTAACGTGAAGAGCAACTAAAAACTGTACCAGACAGCAACATCCGGCCTCCAGACGCATACACTCACACAAATGTCCCCTCCCATGTCCACCCGCTTACACGGAGGGGGAAATGGCATTTATTTAGACATGGCATGACAGCTTAGATTTTCAATGCCTTCCAAAGGCCCCTATGTTAACAAAGCGCTCCTACCTTGGTGCTTTGAACAAGTGAAGGAAGCTAACGGGTGGGCATCACGGGAGTTTTAGGTCACTGAACCATGAAGGCTGATCTCCATCTGTTGTTGCTTCTGTGCTTCCACCATGACAGGCTGACTCACCACCGGCCCAGAGAATGGAGCCAACTGAGCACGGACTGAGATTTCTGAAGCCTTCTTGCCTTACAGAAGTTGACTGCCTCAGACATTGCTGATGCGACAGGTAGCGTGGCTCGGATTTTGATCTTTACAAAGAAGCACTCACCACCAGGTGAAAACCTCTATGGATTTTTATAATGAATGACACTTTATGAGGGCAATGCACTGAACCATTCAGCGTTGTTAACTGTGTTAGGATTTTATGGGATTTTTAATGTCTACATCAAATATTTTTCTACATTAAATATTTTTATGAAGTTTTTAAAGATTGTGCATTTTGTAACCAAGAAAATGATACATAAAACATTAGATGATATATATATATATATTTACTTAGAAAACAGAAAATATCTGCAAGAATTTTCTGTTTTGAAAAACTCAGATATAAAAAAAAAAAAAAAAAATGGGAAATACCAAAAAGCGAAGAAGCAGAAACAGACACTGGACAAGTATCCTCGGAAGCTGTGTGACCTTCAGGACGTTTCCGTCCTCTCTGACCTTCCGCATCAAGCTACACACCCCGCCCACAGAAGACCATACACACAAGTATAGGCAAATGCTTGGGTAGAAAGGGGTGAATCCAAAGCTTCAAGTTAAATAGAAAAGAACCTGAAAAAGAGATCAGTGATGGACCACAAAACGAGGAAGGAAAGAAGGCAGGCAGGAAACAGGAAGCTCTCATGTTGACCACTGGGGCCTGCAGCTCCCGCCAAGGGGAGAGGGAAACTGTTTTCTGCGTCTGTGGCAGGCGGCTCATACACCATAAGGCTATTTAAAAATGTTTAAAAATAAGTGCATCCAGTAGTTCCCACTGTTACAGGTTTTCAACACTCTGTTATTTCAAGATCCCATGATCCTCTCTCCCAAGGCCCACACATACCTCTTCTGAGGCCAAGCTTAAGTTGTGAGTCAGCCTGCCTTATAAACCTGGTGGCTTTTCTGTAAATGCCTGACCATAGGAAGATGCAGAGCTGTGCCCAAGGCACAGGAGCTCCTGTTACAACACTGAATCAAAGCCACGGGGCAGAGGATTCCAACTCCAGTGCTGCCGCAAACCCACATCTCTGCCACTTAGCAGAGTTTGATATCACAACCAGATGACAGGCATCGGCTGTGAACCTCTCAGGTTGGGAGGCACCATCGGAGGATGAAAAGTGAAGAATCCATGAGATCTGGGTGACAGTTCCTTAGCTTGCCAATTATCACAGAAGTAAAACATTCAACATCAAGTCATGAGCAGAAGAAAAATAAGGAGAAACTGAACTATTCTGGGAGAGTGCAGTAACTAGCTGAATGAGACGGGGTCCTGTTGTGATGAGGTATGCAGGGTTTAACTGAACTTGGAAAACACGTACACGTCACAGCTCGTATTTCTGTTTAAGTTCTGAATAACAGGTGGACATTCGCTTAAGTTTCTTGGCTGGCACTGGACTACCAACTCAACTCCAGATGGCAGCAAGAGTTAACCTACTTCCTGGGCTCACCCGTGTAAGGTGTACCCTTAACTTAATCAAACAGTACTACAATCTGGAAAACAAAAACCAGAAACTACAAAAAAAAAAAAAAAAAAAAAAACAGACCTGAAGGCCACGGGCTCTGGAAGCCCTGAAGCAAGACAGCCAGGATTGGAATTCCCCTCTGCCAGGCAACAATGTCAAACCTTCAGGTGATGACTTCACTTCCCTGTGCTTCAGAGCAAATGTCTACAGCACAGGGATTTTAATGGTGTGAGGAGAGTCAGCGAATATACACACAAGGCATTCAGAATCCTGCCAGCTACGCGGTCCATGTGTCATTTTAAAATAATAAGGTGTGTGTGTCAAAATTTGAAAGCGAGCCACAGCCCAGAGCTCAAGGAAATAACACGTGACGGGCTATGCACTAAGGAGGCATGACTAGCGTGTCCCCAGCCTTTCTGGTAGAACCCCGTGTGTGTAATTCCTGGAGAACGGTGGAATAGTTAACTCTCTTCTTCCTTATAGAAAGTGGGGCTGAGGGCTTTCTCTCTTGCTGTGCCTACATTTCTTCTGGTAGTCATGGCTGAGATACAGACTAATAAGAAGACGCCCCACACACACATACACACACACCTTAATCCGCTGTACCCGTTAAAGAAACAGTTGCTAGGAAACTGGCCCATCCCCCTAGGTAGGGACACCAGATCATTAATGGTTTGGGGACCTTCCTATAGCCAACCAATTCAAAATGTAGCATTTTGACCAATAGATGCTTGCCAGGCAGGAATGCTTGCCCTGCCTTGGGCATGCTGGAAGGGACCAGAATCTTTAAATCACCCAACTAACCTGAGCAAGGCGGTGGGGGGTGTGGGCCCAAGCTGCAGCTTGTAATTTGTAGTTTGTAATAAAAAGATCCTCATGTGGTTTGCCATGGACTCGGCTCCTGGTGGTGGTCTTTTGGGGTATTGCGATTCAGGCACAACAGCTGAGATACAGACTAAGAAAATACCCCCCCCACACACACACACACCTTCCCAAAGTACTAATGCATCAAGAAAAATTAGCCCAGCTCTTTACCCTCCAAGGTTAAGATTAGTGCTAATCTAACATCGCTGCCTCCCTGTACAGACAAAGAAAGTGACTTTAAAAGTCCCTGCACCTTATCTAACAGCGGTGTCATCCTCTGCTTCCAATTCTGCTGCGTAGCCTTAAAAAAAAAAAAAAAAAAAAAAGCAAGTGGGTGGGGGAGGGGGTAAAGCGAAAAACACCCGGATGCTGAAGACTTCCCTCATTACTTTTCTCCTCACTGCACGAACTGGGTTTTAGCTGCTTAAGTCGGGTTGTAATTCATGGAGGAAACGGTTCTCAGTCTTGGCTCTTGGGATCCAAGGGTCCACCCATCGCAATGTGCAGGGCAAGGCCTTCTTTCGCAGCACATGGCCAGAGAGACAGTAATGATGGAGAGGCAGGCTGACGGTGGCGCAGAGAGCGTGACCTTGTTTGTCAGGGAGGAGGAGAGGTAGGGGCTGGTGGAGCTCCCCTGTCTCCTAATTCTAAGAAAACTCAGGACAGAATCTACCGGCTTCCTCTAGTTTTATTTATTTATTTTTTCCTCCTACGCTCAAGGTAATGAGGACGAAACTCGAATTCATGGAGAACCAAGCAGGACAGGCATGGACGGGCGCAAAGCTCATCCCGCCTGCCGCCCCACGGTTGGTGTGCGTTCTCTAGAAACGCATCCAATCTGGCGCCCGCAACCTCTCGCCCCTGCACACACAGGCTGCAGCACGCGCACCTCCCCACCTCCACGAGTGCTGAATCCTGCTGACTCACCCACCACGCAGGCTGCGCTTTCAAGATGCCAAGGGTGGGCACAGGCCCTGAGGATACCGGTTTGTCAAAACCGGTTAGGATTACTGGAATCCAGGGCCCCTCCTGCGCCAGGGCTACCTGCCAGCGCCAAGCTACCCCGCAGCTCCAGGGCAACCAGCTCCCCGAACTCCCCGGCTCGCCTTCCCCCTCCCCGCCCCAACTCACCGGCACTCGGTCTGGGTATTTCTTCCTAATCTTTTCACCTTCCTTTTTCCGGTACTCGAAGGGGTGGTCTTCCTTATATTGGAACTTCATTATGGACCGCGGGGTTTAGGAGCTCCCCGGACCGGGCCTGCTGCGCGCGCTGGTGACTGCCCTCTTGTCTGGCCACCCCTAGTCAATGTCAACCTTATCACAATCGCTCCACCCGCGTCAGCTCCCACTCGCCCCTCGCCGCACTAGGTGGCCAAACGTCCAGACAGAGACCTGGAGATCTCCCGGCCCGAAGGTAAAGGACCACCAGGTGAAGAAACACGGTGGCTTTTCCCAAGAGCTGGGGACACAAAAACACCGGGGCGGTGCTGTGACATCACAACGCCCCGCCCCCGGCGCAGAAGACCTGCTAGATGGGGGTGGACAGAAACATTGTTTATCTGTCTGCGTCTTCTTTATGCCTAAGCTTTTCCCAATCCCCCCCAAGAAAAGCAAAACTATGTAATTCTGGTTTTTGTCGTTGTGAGTTGATACTACAGATATTTTGTTAATCCAAAGAATATCTAACAAATGTCTTCTTCCCTCCCCTTCATGTTTCTTGCTTGATGACCCAAACAAACACACAGGAAGAAAATCCAGCTGTTTCCAGAGCAATGGGATCAGGAGTCTGATGGTGGAGAGGTGCCAGGCGTCACGAGATCTGTAGCCCAGGCTGAAATGTCCTGTGCTTGCATTTTGACCTTTGCCTCTGGCACCCGCGGCTGGCCTGGCTTCTCCGCCCCAGCTCCTCCTCCCCACTTTGGCGTCCTTTCGTTTGGATCTCTGCTAGAATTGGTACAGAGACAACATAAACAGAGCGTGACTCAGGGATTTGAAGACCGCGTACGGGGGAAGAACAGGGAGTCCTCAAGGTTGGAAGAAGCGATGCCAGCGATGAACACCGGGCTTCGTGCACGTTCAAAGAAAATAATTCCTTTCACTGTATGCGCTTAACCCAGAAGTGTGGTCCTGGGTTCTTGGAAATACAGAGGTCAAGCGGTTTAGGTGTCTAATATCCCCAGCAGTATTTTCCGAGGGCTGCAGCACTGATGAAAAGGCCTCGTGGGAACCAAAAGCCACGGCTAGCACGCTGGTGGAAGGCCCTGAGCGTACAAAGAGAGTCAGCCCAGGCCCTGCTGGCATACTGAATTCCCCACTGAGACTCTTTGGATGCTGGGTTAGCCTACTGCTCCTCTGGCAGTAACTCCAGACCTGTACTTTGGGAGCATCGGAAATGGCAGAGGGAGGTCAGGGATGCTGTGAAAATAGGATTACTTCTGAAATGGTACCGAGCAAGCTGCCCCTACTGCCTGCCTGATGTTTTTCTTTTCTTTTCTTTTCTTTTCTTTTCTTTTCTTTTCTTTTCTTTTCTTTTCTTTTCTTTTCTTTTCTTTTCTTTTCTTTTCTTTTCTTTTTTCTTTTCTTTTCTTTCCTTTCCTTTTCTCCTCTTCTCTTTCTTTCTTTCTTCCTTCCTTTCTTTCTTTCTTTTTCTTTCTATTACTCTCAGTGGCTTGACCTTAAAAATGTCACAAAATAAAATGAGCTAAATTTAACTGTCAACACAAGAAAATGAAAGGCGTAGACGGCTTCTTGTTTTTCTCCTAGGAAGCTTTGAACCGTACCTACATATAAAGACCAATGAGTTGATGTATCACATTGTTCTGTTTTTCTTAATTTTCAAACTGAAAATAGTTTAAACCTCTTAATCATTTTTACCTTTGACTAGAATACAATGAAGTCTTCCAGAAGAGAACTTTACAACCAGTTGTGGTGAACCCGGGGATTAAGATGGTAATAATGTCATTTTCTGAGGGACCTTCAGGTTTTTATACATTCTCAGCAGTTCTTCAGTCCAGTCTTAATGGCATTCAGGGTCCTGATTTCAGGTAGCGCCCCCTACTGGACAAGCTGTCCTTCACAGGCCTAGACATCTCTAGCCATAGTAAAAACCCGTCAGACTGGACTGATTTTGAGATGAACAGAACCAGCGCTCTCCCTCTCTGAAGGCTTGGACACCCCAGGGGACAGCAGCCCTCTGCCTTAATCACCCCAGAGCAACCAGAGACCACCTCAGCAATGAGAATTTACTAGAAAGCTGCTCTAGAGAGTTTTTTAATCTCTCAGACTATTGGAACAATTGCCCCGCCAAATAGAAATTTTCCCCAGGAATCTCGTGCTTGGAGAAAGAAAAGGCACCAACTAGAGGAGGAATTTGTAAGATTTCAAACAGTTCCAACAACTTGTTTCATGACCTTCCAGGATAAGACTGGAACCCATATAATGGCTATGGTATAGGGGACCATACCTCAGTTGGGACCAGGTAACTGTACATATGTTGGCCCTCTATGTACACTTTGATCTCACTTCAGGACCCTGAAGACCAGCTTGAGGGGTTTGCTGGATCTCTTGATCCCTCTTTCCCAGAGTGGCCACACTGAATAAGCCTCCTTTCTTAGCTTTCCACTAGTGATCTGGCTCTTTTTATTGGCTGTTGGGGATGGGTTGCCGGACCTGACTTGGGACAAAGGTTGTGATGTCAGGTTTGATAACAAAATGACGAAGAAACAAAGGCACACTGAGGGGTGCCAGGGACGCAGAGTGAGCTGACCCCAGGTAGAGAGGAGGGATGGACATTCTGATGAGCTGCTGGAGTAATTTCCTCCAGGGATGGTTTCCTCTTCCCACATCATGATGTTCTGCCCAGTTCACGAACCCCAAAAGACCAGGAATTAAACAGACTCCGCTGTAAATACATGAGGTTCTTACAAGCTGCAGCTTGGGCCCACACCCCCCACTGCCGAAGCGGTGAGAGCCGAGGGCCCTGTAGGCAGGGGCGATTCCTGCCTGGCAAGCATCTATTGGTCAAAATGCTACATTTTGAATTGACTGGCTATAGGAAGGTCCCCAGACCATTAACGATCTGGTGTCCCTACCTAGGGGGATGGGCCAGTTTCCTATCAACTGTATCTCTAGTGGGTGAGAAAAGAATGCAGTAAGGCAGTCCTTCCCCTCAGGGCATTACTGGACTTCTCCACCCACCTAGTTCAGGCCTTAATTAATAATAGCTACTAATTTTTAATCTTTTGGTCTCTCAGTGAGACTGAGAAGCAACTTTTTTCTTGAAAATCTGAGTGTCCTCTTGATCCGTACACTTAAGGCTTTGCTTTTCTGTTTGCCTTTGGACTCTTTGGAGCAGTTTGGGGTTCTTTTGAACCATTTGAGGAGTTGCCGCCTGGTGATTGGCTTTGTCTGCAGGTATCATTCTGTTGGAATGTAGCATGGTATTGTAGAACAGAAACACAGTGACAGTGGCTGAGGCAGCGGCCTTTCCCCTCTCACAGAAAAAGACAGGCAGGCATTCTACAGAAGCACTGCCTATGAGTCCCTCTCTAACAGACATTGCCACATTGGTGGCAGGATCGAATTTCCTGCTCCCCAACCTCTTCCTTGCCTCCTGTCTGGGAATCAGTATTTAGCCAAGGGCTGATCCTACAAACCTCCCTGATCCCCAGACAGCCATAAACACCAGCTCCCATGTCTGCCCCATGGGCTCTGATTTCTCTTTTGACAGACCCTGTCATCTGTTGCTTCTCTGTCTGTGGTACTGTCTTCTGATAAGCTGTGTTTCTTGTTCCCTAGCAGCCTGTCTTGGGCTTCTCTTGAACCCCACCCACTCCTATGCAAAACTGAAAACTAACAAACTATCAACTACTACACAGTGAGTGAAAAACAACTTGTGAAACAAGTTCTGAAACAACTTGTTTCAGAAAGAGCAGAGACCAGAGTTTGTCTAAACCCAACTGTTCCTTTAAAATCTAAAGGAAATAACTTTCTTCCTAGAATTTCATATCAAGCCAAACTAGCCTTCAAGTGTGGAGGTAGATCAGGACACCGGGGACATGGAGGCCATCCAAGCGTTTCCTTCTCATGCACACATTTTCAGGAAACGGTCTCAGTGTACAGAATACAACCAAGAAAGGAAAAGACGCAGGATAAAGGAAACAGAAGTTAGAACAATGCGGGGGCAGGGGGGCGTATACACGATAAGACAAGTGACTAATATTGTGGGTGTATAATACTCATGCAGCATTGTAGTTTGGGTTTGCTTTCTGCTCCTGTGGTAATGAAATGCAGGCATACTCAATGTGTCACTATTCAGCCACCAATGAGGAGACCAAGAATGACCAAGTGGCTGTCCTTACACTGGGGCAGAAATTAAAGGACAGAGCCAGAATTTGAATGCTCAAAGCCTGCTTTCAGAATTTTAACCGTTAGGATCTTTTTCCTGCTGTTTACCATATTGATATGACCAAAATTATTTGTCCCTTGATAAATTTTGTATCCTTCCAATTGGACTCATAGTTATCTATTTTTTTTTAATTTATTTATTGCTGCCTGGAGGAGAGAACAGTTCGAATTTACCACTTGCACAATCACCATGATTAGTGCCACAGAGGAGAGGTGGCCGGTAGTCCAGGGTAAGGAAGACTGGCCCCTTCCTTATGTCGACACGCATTGTAGGTAAAGTGGAAATCCTGAGAAGTCTAGACTTTTGGAGCCCCAGAGCCACTAGCAGGAATAAGGACAGCACAGCGTGAGTGTTCATAGAGAAGAGCCTTTCATGTTCCCTGCCTGCTCTCAGAACTCTGGGAGTTCATTGTATGAACTAAAGCAGGGGAGCTTGGGGTGGCCCAGCAGCTCAGTGGCCATGCCCCTTCTGTATTTATCTCCTTGTGTTCACCTTTTCATGAGGAACACATCCAAAAAAGTAATGCTATACTCTCTCCTTCAGATACTTCCAGAGAGGCATTTGTCCAATGCAGGACAAAGCCCAAAGTGCTTATGGCCACATTTAATATCTTTATGAAAAGCAATTCCAACTTGTCTTCCAGTATTCGGGCCGATTACGTCACTCAGAATTTCTACTATTTTCTGTAATTCAAATTTTCTTTATTATTGTTACTGGGTTATTTTTTAATTTTTGTTGTTGTTGTTGTTGTTGTTGTTAGTTTTTCTTGTCACAGAAACTGTCCTTCTAGTGCTCATTTGGTATTGAGAATTTTATTATTTCTCATCTTGAAATTTGGCTACTCGTTTCCTGGTTCCCTTTTCAGACATTAAAATTGTGAGGAATTCTGGGGTGAGAAATGGTGAAACTCTGGGTTGTCTAAGGTGTGTGAGCCAATGGAGGACAGCAGCCAACATTACTCAAACAGAGCAAGTCAAATATTTTCCAGAGTTAACACTTGGTGCTTCTGGAACAACCCATAAATCAATGAAGTTATTTTCCCACTCTGCTTGCTCAAGGGCAGATTTTCCATTCTGGCCTCTTTATTACCTTCTAGCTGGTGCATTTTAACCAAAGAATGGAAAAACAAAACACATGATTTCCAGACGTTGTTGAACAATGTGTTAAAGTTTGATCAACAACTGTTATATCCACAAAGCTGACCTTCTAATAAGGACCTTAGGGCCTCTTGAATATGATTGGCTTAGGAAGAATCTTCAGTACGGTTCCTCAACTAGACCTGGACCAGAGGCAGAGCATCTTGTGTTTCTGCTGGCTCCTGATAGAGAGTTGCTCACCACAGCCCGATTCACCTTCTCTCATACTCTCAACTCTCCACAAAGCAGGCTGTGTTGTCCTCATGTGAAAGAGAATATGCCTGTATCAGAACTCCCACACATACATAGATGCAAACCTCCTCACAAGAATGAAGCTATTCTAAACAGATGCCATGTATACCCCTTGACAACCAGGCTATTGGCATGATGTACCCCAAGAAATTGGAAATTCCCCCCATAACCTCATGATGGAAAAAAGAAAAGGCTAAGGAAGCCTAGGGCCAGCCAGAAGAGGAGCTGGTCTCCAGTTCTGAAAATGTGTCAGACTACCACATAGGAGAGACAGAGTCCATTGATGATGGTTAGACCTCCAGCGGTAGCCACACATACCTCTGGCCTTCTGTTTAAACTTAGGCACATGTTAGGACCTGGATGGTGGGCTTGGAGTAGAAAGGGGAACCTTCTCGTCCCTCTTCCCAACAGGTTCTCCCTTGTGAACTAACATCTCTTCTTTGCTTTTCACTATTACATGTTGGTTTAGTTGGCATATGAAGGATACATGACGAAACTAGGCTGTTACAGCCTTCAGGGCTTGGCTTCTCACCTACCGAATACTCCAGTAAAGTGAGGAGCCTTGGGCTGTCAGGATGAGTGTGTCTAGTGTGTAGATAGGGACACTTTCACACATAAGCTTTATACTAGACTCAGTTCTGACTGTTCACAGGAGTTGTAGTTCTGATCAACATGAAGTGAAGAAAAAAATGTGTTGTTATCACTCCAAGACACTCCAGAGTACTCAGTAGAGGATATGGGGTAAATATGTGATGTGTTTGTGTGAATTGCTCTCTACTGGTTCAAATTAGAGGGAAGTTGCAGAGAACAGTCAGCCAATCTCTTTGTTTTCGACTGACTTCTATTTGGGCACAGATAAGAATGTTGTTGAAAAAGAGAAATACTTACCACCATTTACACACACACACACCATAGTCTTTCATCTTCTCATTGTATTCATTTAGGATTTTATGCTGCTCCATAGAATTAAAATCCTTTTTCCTTGAACATCACCCAAGGACTCAAATGTTCATTATAGCTTCTTTCTAAAACACTGATCACATCATGGAGCTCCCCTGCCAAGAAGATTTTAAGCAGTTCCTCATTGTCTTTGAGTTCAATGTCTAAATCAAATCGATTAGCACTAAACTTAATAATGTATCCTTTTCTTCACCAGTTCCATGAGTCCTGCCTTCCTTTCACAGCAATGTAATTATATACACACTACTGTATTTATATATGCCATATATGGAAGAAGCTATAAAAATGCAAAAGCAGAAAAGAAAGAAGAGAGTGAGGATGAGGAGTCATCACCTCATTAATACCATATATAAAAACATGGCTGAGCATCATGGCGCATGGAGTCAATTCTAGCATACAGAAGGCAGAAATACGTGGATCAATGGGCTTCCAAGACCGAACTAGTCTGGGTAGTGAGTCTAGCTCAAACCGAGCAAACGAACAAAACCTCTTAACTTGGCTTTCAATGGATATCCTCCTGTCTACATCTCAATAATCCAGAAGAATGTGATTGTTCTATTGAGTCTTTCCTCATTCCTTTGCAAGGGACACTGGTTTATTGTGTTAGTTCACTTTAGCTTTTCTTGCTATTTAATGAGGTCGTTCTTGGTTGAGATTTAGTTTTTTATGCATTTCACCAGCAAATTCTCTCTTTTTTTTTTTTTTTTTTTTTTTTCCGTTTGTAAGAGTTCCTGGGGAAAGCATATCTCTGCAAAGGCTGATTGACTGATTAGAACTTCAGTGATATGGAGAGGCCAGAATGTTGCAGATCCACAGCCTGAGTACAATTTATCTTGTGTTAGACTTAGCCCCCCAAATCACCGTTCCTTGCCTCCCCACCCCAGGCTGCTCTAACTTCTTGCTGGTAGCAGATAAAGCCAGATCTAATATCTTGCCATCAGATTAAAAAAAGCTTTTCAAATGTATTAATTTAAAACAACCATAGTTCTGCCAGTCGCAGGGCTAAGTACGTTCTCTTCCGGGCACACATTTCTTTATCCAATTGTCAGCTTGTTGTGATGGTGCTGTTCCCAATGCAGCTCTCAAATCCTGGAATTTCTCTGCATTCCTTTGGCATTGTGGAGGGCAGTTTTGGTTCGCACTCTCCCTTTTGAAGATTTGGTGATTTTAGTTAGTCTATAACAAATACTAGCTGTTTTATAAACTCATAATTATAGTTGGTCCTAGTTGCCAGTTTGACTGGGTTAATGGGAGGGTGATTCCTCAAAGGTCTTGTCTTGTTCTGCCCAGTTCGAGAACCCCAAAAGACCAGGAATAAACAGACTCCGCTGTAAATACATGAGGGTCTTTTTATTGTAAATTACAAGCTGCAGCTTGGGCCCACACCCCCACTGCCGAAGCGGTGAGAGCCAAGCGCCCCGAGCTCAGGTTAGTTGGGTGATTTAAAGATTCTGGTCCCTCCCAGCATGCCCAAGGCAGGGGCGATTCCTGCCTGGCAAGCATCTATTGGTCAAAATGCTACGTTTTGAATTGACTGGATATAGGAAGGTCCCCAGACCATTAATGATCTGGTGTCCCTACCTAGGGGGATGCGCCAGTTTCCTAGCAACTGTATCTCTAGTGGGTGGGCGGTTCTTCCCCTCAGGGTATTCCTGGACTTCTCTACCCAGATAGTTTAAGCCTTAAATATTAATAACTGCTTATTTTTAATCTTTTGGTCTCTCAGTCTTACAGGTGAGACAGTGACTATATGGTGGAGGAAGACTTAATCTGAATATTGGCAGTACCTTCCACTGGACTGGTGACCTGGATGAAAACAAATTAAGAAAGGGAGCAGAGTGAGCAAGCCCCTTCCTTTTTTGAGTGTCTAAATGTGGCTGCCATCACCTGCTGACCTTAGACCCCAGCATCTTAAGCCTTCAAACATGGGCTCTTTTTGTGTCCAGGCCTTTAGGAAAGTCTCATCATTATCACCAAAGACCAGATGAAAACTGTAAATCACCAATTTCTTTAAAGATATAAAATAATATAGTGTAAGCCAGGCATGGTAGTACAGGTCTGTAATCCAGCTATTTGAGAGTCTGAAGCAGGAGGAGCGTATTGTTTAAGATCTGCTTGACCTACAGAGTAAATTTAAGGTTAACCTGGGCAACTTAGTGGGACCATTTCCCAAAATTGAAATAAAAAAATGGGAGAGATGAGAATGAAACTCTCCATCTTCTCCCTTGGCTGACTCTTTGCTATTCTTGGCATGATATTCCTTAAACGACATTTCTTGCTTTAGAAGATCCTGCTGATAGTCTGCAGGGCAGAGCCTTTCAGAGGCCCTCTGTGGCAGGTTCCTAACTTGTTTCCTGTTTTCTTCTTCTTCTGATGTCCATCCTCTTTGCCTTTCAGGATGGGGATTGAGCATTTTAGTCAGGGTCCTCCCTCTTGATTAGTTTCTTTAGATGCACAGATTTTATTAGGTTTATCCTATGTTATATGTCTATATGAGTGAGTATATATCGAGTGTGTCTTTCTGTTTCTGGGATAGCTCACTCAGGATGATCCTTTCCAGTTCCCACCATTTACCTGCAAATTTCAGGATTTCCTTATTTTTCATTGCTGAGTAATATTCCATTGTGTAGATGTGCTACAATTTCTGCATCCATTCTTCAGTTGAGGGGCATCTGAGCTGTTTCCAGCTTTTTTCTATTACCAATAAAGCTGCTACAAACATGGCTGAGCAAATGTCCTTATTGTGTACTTGAGCCTCTTTTGGATATATGCCTAGGAGTGAGACTTATGGCCAACTGTTGGGCAGTATGCATGGAATCTTATGTAAGAAGTGGGAAATAGTAAGATCTGGAGAGGACAGGAACTCCACAAGGAGAGCAACAGAACCAGAAAATTTGAACACAGGGGTTTTTCCGGAGACTCATACTCCAACCAAGGACCATGCATGGAGATAACCTAGAACCCCTGCACAGATGTTGTCCATGGCAATTCAGTGTCCAAGTGGGTTTCATAGTAATGGGAAGAGGGACTGCCTCTGACATAAACTGACTGGCCTGCTCTTTGATCACCTCCCCCTGAGGGGGGAGCAGCCTTACCAGGCCACAGAAGATGACAATGCAGCCACTCCTGATGAGATCTGATAGACTAAGATCAGAAAGAAGGAGAGGGGGACCTCCCCTATCAGTGAATTTGGGGAGGGGGATGCATGAAGAAGGGGGAGTGAAGGTGGGATTAGGAGGGGAGGAGGGAAGGGTTTATGGGGGGATACAAAGTGAATAAAGTGTAACTAATAAAAGTTAAAAAAATAATACAGGGCAATGCCCCCCCCAAAAAAAAAGATCTTGCTGAATTAATTCAAAACAAAGCATCATTTGCCATTGGAAGTAGTGTTACTAAGGAAAAGAAAGTACAATGACTGATTTTAATGTGAATGAACAGAAAAGTTACAGGAACAGATGTATAGATGTTTGGAGCTGTGGGATAGAAAGTTACATGATGGCTTTTATTCCTTCTCCCAACAGAGCAAGAGTCTGCCTAGAGTGAGTAGATTGATGAGGTATGTGGTAACAACAGAGACAGTGATCTGAATGTGTACCTAACGGAATAAAGCAGTTACCATAGTAAATTTGGAATTAATGTGAGATGTCCCAAGAGATATTGAAGACTTTGACCCTACCTTTGATGAATGGAGCTGTGAGATCTTTCTCCAGCATCATTCAGCAGTGTAAACAAGACTTAAGGTTTACAAAATAGGTATGAAGCCATTTAAAAAGGGATTAAAAACTTGGAAACAGCATGAAAGTCACTGAGGTGATTAATAAGTCTTAGGTTGAGCAGAGAAAAGAGTTGTAGGAATTTTAATACCCATCGCCCTTTCAAGTTATCCAAGTCTGTATCATCTTGAACAATGAAAAGCCAATGATATTAATGAAGCATTGTAGCGGACCTCTGTAATCCCAGCACCTAAACCTTGCTCTTAAGAGGCAGAGTTAGGCAGGAAGTTGGCAGTTCAAGGCAAGCCTTGGCTGCTTAGAAAGTGGGAGACTGCCCTAGTAAAGGACCATCTCAAAAGAAAAGATGAATAAATGAAGGGAAAGAAAGTGAAGACTATCTTGTGGAATGGCTTTCTTGGCGGTGGTAAAGTAAAGCCGCCTTAGTTGCTGCCAACAGTCATACCACACCAACAGCTTCCCCAAGGAACTCTGATCAGCGATCCAGGAGTTCTGATCAGGAGCAGGTTACACTCATTACAGCGCTTTTCCCTCAGGGCTTCAGTGAACATTGCCGGAACGCAGTTAATGAGGTGTGGCACCAACAGGCACCCCTCCCCCATCTGATCATCTCCCCAGAGCACCCCAGCTAGCCACCTTCCAAACAACTGGCTTTCTCCAATACCCCCTGCAGAGTGTGTTCAGAGACAATGTTAGAGGTGTTTTTTTTTTTTCTTTTTTTAGCAGTTTATCTCAATCAAGACATTTTTTATTGATAAGATAAAGACACTTTAGATATAGCTTTACAGTAACATAACAGACAGGCAAAAAGACAAGCCAGAACATGGTTCTCAGTGGAGTCACTGCAGGATACTGAAGAGCAGATGACAACAGGAAGAATAACAAGTGATGCACACAACCCTTTACAAATCGTGCCTTGTGGATTTGTGTTTGCTGATGTGCACATGTCTAATTTACAGATGAGAAAATCCTTCCAAGATTTGAGTAACTTCCCTAAGCAGTTTTTTTTTTTCCAGAGTACATCTCACTTCCTTGATTGCAATGACAGTAGTTTGGAAGGTAGTACTTGACCAAGATAGCTTGGCACTGACGTGCCAAAGTGTGACACCATCAAAAGACCCAGGCACTGAGAATTGGAAAGGTGCAGAAATGAGCTCTATGGAGCGAATGCATTTTCAATTATAATTCCACTAGGTGGCAGCAAGGGCTACTGACAGAGCCCAGAGGAGGCACTCTAGACTTAACATGGGGAAGGCTTTACAACCTGAAAACAGGAAGGAAAGAGCAAAGCAATACTTTCTTTTAGAGTTTAAAAAAAGGGCTCTCGTGTGCATGTGTGTGAGTGTCTGTGTTTCTAGGACAAAGCACTGAAAAGTTTCTGGGACCCAACACTGCACTCTATACAATGTTTCACACCTGTGGGTGGGACCAAAGTGCTAGAAAGGTCTTGATATGTGGCAATACTGCATTATAGTCTCTCTGCTCATATGAGCAAACCCAGCCCTGCAATCTGCAAGTCCAGGTGGGGATTATGCGGTAGACAAGCTGGCCATCATTGTTCAGCACAAAGGTGGTTGTTTCCTAAAAGAAAAAATGCGTGTGCTTGGGGCACTGATGTCAGTGGCTGTGCTTGTAGTGTGTTTCCCTTCAAGGTTATCACAGTCAAGCAGAGGGAAGAGCAGTTTGCGGAACGTAGGGTTAAGGAAACTTATATGCATGCCATAGCTGAAGGAATTTAAGGCACCTTAATGTTCCCCTGCTTTGGTAGTGATCAATACAGCTAGAGGTGAGATGCAAACTTTGAACTGTGAATAAGGAGTTAAAAGTCAATTAGAAGATTGTGCATCAGAAAAAGCATATTGTGTGAATGAAGAGTGAGAACCCATCTTGTTGACAGAGCAATGTCTAGATGGTATGCTGAACCTTTTTCTGTGGTACAAACAAACAAACAAACAAACAAAAAAACATTTAATGTATCTGGGCATCTTTCCAGACTCTGAGGATGCCTTGGATATTAGGAATCCCATCAGCACCCCCATCAGTGTGATGGGGATTCTGTCTGAGGAGACTCCTTCCCTGTAGGAGGGAGCTGCTTTTCCTCTGGGACTGAGGGTAAGTCAGGAGCTTTCTGCCCACACCTTGCCACTGTGAAGCGGCTCATGCCGAGGGCTTCCTCGTAGCCCGGTAGCATGTCCCCAGAGGAGGGCATCTGGCCCAGGGAGCTGTGTGTATGAGCCACTGCCAGGATTCTCCGAGCTGCAGGGCCGAACACGGACTGCAGAGCTGTGAAAGAAGACAGGATTGGTGTAGAGATGATGACAACCAAAGTTGATGTCCTCAGACAAGAGAGACATGTCCAAAGACATCTCTTTGTCTCTTACCCATGTGCAAACTAATTGCTATGACCTTTGACAAAGTTTACAAAAATCCTTCATATGACTAACTTTACACACTGCCAGGAGAACCAGCCTTTCTAGCTGTTTAAATAAACTGACTTGTGTTTCTATAGCTCATCCCTCTTTTCAGGTTTTTCTATTTTGCTGTGCTAGGAATCAAGCCCATGCTTCATACAAGCTAGTCAAGCACTATCCTATTGAGTCCCACCCCAGGCTCCCCTTTCAGATTTAGATTCCTCTGTACTAGCTGCCCATTACTTTCAAACCCCTTTCAAATATTTACTTATGTCTTATTTGTCATTTGTCAGTCACAGATGTTGCTCTTCTTTACCATTGTGTCTTATCATGTGTCATTCTACCTTGATTTTGCCCCTCGATTATAGAAAAGAATAATTTCATAAAGAACGGAGGAAGGCTTTCCCCAGGCTGGGCTGCTTTGCCTGGCCTCAATGGGAAAGGATGCACTTAGTCCTGCTGAGACTTAATGTTCCAGGGTGGATTGATACCCAGGGAGAGCTTCCCCTTCTCTATGGAGAGGAGGTGTTGGGGGTTAGTCGTGGAGGAGAGGAGGGAGGGGGCTGTGATATCACAGCCTGTAAAGTGATTACATAAATAAATCTATGGGAAAAAAAAAAAAAAAGAACAGGTGGAGACCTGGGCATGGTGGAACATGCTCACAATCTCAGTGCTCAGGAGATAGAGCCAGGTGATTCTCTGAGTTCAAAGCCAGCCTGGCCTACATGGCCTATATGAGAATAGCCAGGACTGTAGAGTGACCCTGACTCAAAAAACTAGATTAGATAGATAGATAGATAGATAGAATAAATAATTAAATAGAACAGAACAGAGGAAGGTAAAGGAAAATTTCCTACTGTAATCATCTAAAAAAATATTGGGGCTATCATTTAGCATACCAAGGTTTGAGGAATACCAGACTAAAAGTTCAATCCACCAATTCCCTGAAACATACAAAATAATATAGTGTAAGCCAGGCCTGGTAGTGCAGGTCTGTAGTCCCTGCTGTTTGAGAGGCCAAAGCAGGAGGGTTATCTGCTTAAGGCCTGCCTGACCTACAGAGTAAATTCAAGGCTAATTTGCCAAACCTGCTACCTTGGCAAAACCGTTTCTTGAAATAAAAACAATTAAGAGCCTACGAGTTCTCAGCAGTACCATACTTGTCCAGCCTGTATGTGATCCTGGGTTCCAGACCCAGCATCACCAAAAAAAGGAAAGAAAGAAAAGAAAGAAAAGGAAAGGAAAGAAAAAAACAAAAAAAAAAAGAATGGAGCTAGGTGGGGTGGTGTTTTTAACTCCAGCACTCCTGATGGGAAAGGGGGAAGCAGGAAGATAAGGAGCCAGCATGGGCTACATGAGACCCTGCTTTGAAAGAATCAGGAGTGGGAGAAAGAGGAGGAAGAAGAAAAGAACAAAGGAAAGAAGGAAGGGAGGAACTAAGGAAGGAAGGGAAGGAGGAAGTCATGTAAACTTTGACTCCAGTATTTTACTGTGTTCAACATTATATTATCAGCCCAAAACGTGAGAATACGGGCATCAGTGATAGCCCAGGACACTGCACGAAAGGGTTTCTGGGACTTAAAACTATGCTGAGTTTCCAAAAACACAACGTAGGTTGGCAGGTTGCCCTACACCTCCAAACCTGAGCCCTGTACCTGGGGGTTGTAAGTTGAGTGCACTCACATGTAATGGTACTCTGGAGAGTGCTGTCATGGTCAAAAGCAATGACGGTCACTTCATAGGGTGGCGGGGCCCCGTCTTCCCCGTTTTCCGGGTGGCTCAGGCAGCAGCGGAAGCATACCGACGTGAGGCCACAGAGGAGCAGCAGAGCACCAACTACCACCAGCAACCTGCAAGAGCCCACCCAACAGGCAAGAGCTTTGGCCAACTGGTTTCCTGTCTCTGACACGACTAGCCCTCACCCTCTGATCATAATCGTTGTGCATCCTTTCGAGAACACTAACAAAACTTCAACTCACAGGGTTTCGTTTTGCATTTATCAGTCATTGCTTTTCCAGCAAGACTCTGTCAGTCATGAGAGCAAACAAACTGAAGATAATTTGAAGGGGCTGCTGCTTGCCCCACTGTGCAGAAGTATTCCTTAAGCACATGCTGGGAGAAAGGCACCATTATCTTTTGATGCTGGCTGAAAAGACTGTATTGAAATAGGAGACTATGCAGTATTGGCACATAGGTTAGGGATGAACTAAAGAAACATTACAGCTGTTATTTTTATTCATTCTAACAGCCAGCGTATGCAAAACTTTGAAGAACAATCTGTGTTTAAAATGAAGTCCCTTTGAGGGTCTTCTATAACTCAAACTTACCATATGTACCAGAGATGCACCCAGTCGGTAGTCAGGCAACTGGAGAAAGAATGAAGTTCGTTATATCAAAAACCAATAGTGTGAGCTGTAGCAATCATGCTGTTATATTCAACACTATGTTATAATTAAAAATATCAAGACCTTTTTTTTTTTTTTCAGAAGGGTCTTACTTTGTAGCCTTGGCTGTCCTGGAACTTACAATGTAGACCAGGATGGCCTTGAACTCACAGAGATCTACCTGCCTCTGCCTCCCCAAGTGCTGGGATTAAAGGCCTATACTATTACGCCCCGCTAAAACTTACTTTTTAAAAATCCCAATGTAACAAGCTGAATAGTGTTTTATAACACAGGTGACATATCTGTGTAAAGCATATGAATAACCAAAAAATAATAATTGCAGTAAAAGGAGTGGCCCTAAAAAGATATAAGGGAAGGTGGGCCTGGGAAGGGAGAGGAGGAGAAGAAAAACAAGTGCAATGAATTTTGTTTAAAAAAACATCAGAATGAAACCTAATTCTTTCCAAGCTGATAAATAAAGAAAAGGAAAAGAAAATGTCCCCATGACTATTGGGCGCTGCTGAGAAGCAGATCATTAAGAATTAGGCACACAAATGTGTAAGGAGTGGCTTTGAAAACAGATGTGACCATCAAACTGGTACGTCTTTAAAGACACATGCATTTCTCCTCTCCTTTTAGTCTCTCCCACACAATCCTCCTTGTGAGGCTGGCCTCTCCTTTCCCTCCCTTCCTGTTTGGTCTCATGTGAGGTCAATAAAATGTACACATCAGGAAAATTTCAGTTAAAGGCATGAAAGAAGTTATATTTGTAATTTACATTTCACAAGTTCTTGCAACATCCCCCCCCCCCAAAGAAGGGCCTACACTTTCACATCTGAGCTCAGAACTGCTGGGCATGTCACTGAGACCAAACAGGAAGGGAGAAAATCGAGAGGCCAGCCTTACAAGGAGGACTGTGTGGCAGAGACTAAAACCACAGTCCGAGGTGGAGAGAGGAAATGTATGTATCTTTAAAGATGTACCAGTTTTTTTTCATTAAAATAATAGATATTATTAATAACACTAATTATTGATATTAATAAAAACTTTAAAATATTTATTTACTATTTATTTATTAAAACTTATTCACTTTGTATCCCTGCTGTAGCCCCCTCCCTCATCTCCTCCCAGTCCCACCCCCTCCCTTTTTACCCCTTATGCCCCTGTGTCCACTGATAGAGGAGGTCCTCCTCCCCTTCTATCTGACCCTAGCCTATCAGGTCTCATCAGGACTGGCTGCATCCTCTTCTTCTGTGGCCTGGCAAGGCTTCATCCTCCACGGGGAGGTGATCAAAGAGCTGGCCACTGAGTTCATGTCAGAGACAGCCCCTGTTCCTCTTATTAGGGAACCTACTTTGAGACTGAGCTGCCTATGGGCTATGTCTGATTAGAGGGTCTAGTTACTCTCCAATGAAAATGAGTGTGGACATCTCCTTTTCAAACAGGAGGCCTGCGCCAGGATAGGCTCCTGGGAGGATATGGGTGAGTCTGCTAACAGGGGGGGGACATGAAGACTGAAGTGACCACCTCCCTACCAGGCAGGACTAGTTGAAGGAGGGGAACAACAACCCAGGAACAAAACCTTTGATCCAAAAATTATCCCGCCTACAAAAAGTGCAAGGGTAAGGAGGGCACAAAGACAGAGGGAATGTTCAACCAGTAATTGGCCCAACCTGACACCCACTCCACTATAGAGAGCCAGCCCCTGACACTGTTAATGATGCTCTGCTCTGCTTGCAGACAGGACCCTAACGTGCTGTAGTCTGGGCAGCTCCAGCCAGCAGCAGACTAAGACAGATGTTGAGACTAGCAACCAAGTATGGATTTGAGTTCCAGGGGTCCTGTGGAAGTGTTGGGGGAAAGATGGAAGGACCTGGAGGGGACAGGAACCTCACAAGAAGACCAACCCAGACAACTAACCCAGTCCCATGGGGGCTTACATAGACTGAGATATCAACTAAGGAGCATGCACAGTCTGGACCTAGGACCTCTCTGCACACATGTGGCTGATGGGCGGCTTGGTCTTCATATGGGTGCCTGGCGAGTGGCGGGGGCCTGTTTCTAACATGGACTCTATTGCCTGCTTTTGGATCCCTCCTGCCTGGCAGGGCTGCCTTGCCTGGCCTCAGGGGATGAAGATATGCTCAGATCTGATGTGACTTCATGTGCTGGGAAAGGCTGAGATGGAAGGAGTGAGGCTTCCCTTCTGGGAGGGAGGGGAAGGGAGAAGGGAAGGGGAAGAATTTGAAAGGAAAGGAGGAAGGTGGCACCCTTGGTATCTAAAGTAAATAAACATAAATAAATAAATAGCTAGATAAATAAATTTTAAAAAATTCAAAATAAAACAAAATCAACACTTTCTACTAAATGTGTACTCAGACCAATTCCTGCATTCTGTCTTCAGTCACACTTCTATAGAAAATATAGTTTGTATTTTCCCTGGAACAATGTATTATCTTGTCCAAAGCCTTTCATTTCTACATTATCTTCCAAAAGGTGACAGACATCTAAATCCTCAATGCTGCCTAGCCAGTATCAAATATACACAGGCCAAGTAATTAAGGTGATCCTAACTCCTTAATTCTCCTCACATCTGGCAGAGTTGGTTTCAGAGAAACGATTCTATGTTTTACCATAGAATCATTTCCTTTGGCACGAACTGGGTTGTTATTGTCTGTCCTTACTTGAAACCAACAAGTGCTTTTGGATTTGAAATGGGCATACTGCTATGGGAATCACCCAAATAGGTAAGCCAATGACTGACTTGTTGAACTCAGTCTGTCCTGATGAGTCACTGGAAAGTACAGCTGAGGAAGCCTTTTGCAGGTCTGACTACATGTGTTTAAACAAACTGTGCTGTGTTGATGGGAAGATTGGCTTGCAAAAAAACTAAAAAAAAAAACAAAGTGCTATCAGAAGGGTCATTCCGAGCGCATAGGATGATACACATGTCTGTGATAGTAGGTGGTGTCCGTTTAAATAGAAAAGGAAGTCGGGGCTGTCTGCTGACATTTTAGCCTATGTTTGGGTGTTGGTGCTTGGTCTGGCTCTCCTTCCTCTTGGCCTGAACTCTCAGCTACTTACTGTTCAGTGTTGGCACAGTTCTCCTCGCATCTGGCCCCGGGAAGCTGTGGGAAGGAAACAGTCTCAGACATGGCAATGGTCACATCTGCAGTGTTCAGCAGCCTACCAGCTGGCCCTCACGGTGGCTGTGCTCTGACAGATCTACTTGGAAAGATGAGGACAGGGCCGTGGGGTTGGTCTGTACTGGCCCGTGACACTGATCAGTTCTTTGAGTGATGACTACGTCTCATGAGGCGGAAGCTCCTGGAAGGGCAGGGATCGTATACATGGTGGGGGTAGTGGCTGAGCAACACTACCTCGCAGAATGATAGACAGCTCTCAGTATCAGTTTGTCACCCTAGCAATCTCCTGACTCAACCCCTGGGACATTGTAGTTGTCTGTCTTCCTTGTCCCTACACAGTTGAAACAGCCCCTATGCTGTTTTTTTTTTTGTTTTTTTTTTTTTTTCAGCCTTCAGTATATGAGTAATTAATTCACCACAAAAGAAGAACAATAGAGGCACAAGTTGTTACAAAGAAAGAAGGGGGGGGGAAGAGAAGGAAAAGAGAACATGTAAGAAAAATGTACAATCCGGCATGGTGGTCCACACCTATAATCCTAGCACTCCGGGAGGCAGAAGTAGGGGGATCACTGTGAGTTCGAGGCCAGCCTGGTCTATTAAGTGAGTCCAAGACAGTTAAGGCGACATAGAGAAATCCTGACTTGAAAACAAACAAACAAACAAACAAAAAACAAAAGAAAAAGAAAAAAAAAAGAAAGGAAAGGGAAAATGTACTTTGAGATACTGGTTAACTTGTATGGAAAGCAAAGTAGATAGCCTGCTCCCAGCACAGGGATGAGATACAGTCTAGTTCTGCAGTTTCTTTCTCTGCTATACTTCCTAGCTATGTGAACTTGGCCCTGGTATTTTTTTAGAATTTCTCAGTCTACTGACTCTTTTCTCAGAGAATGGATGACTCACAGGCTTCTCTTTCACAGAGGGGTACAATAAAGTGTTTAAAATGTTAGCGTCCTTTGGTGCTAGAGATACGGCTCACTGGGTAAATACCAGAACCCTTGTTAAAGCTGGTTGTAACAGCATGCACCATCTCTGATTTTATTTCTGTCCCGCTTTCTATGGGTGTCATTCAGTCTCTCTCTGTCTCTGTCTGTCTGTCTGTCTCTCTCTCTCTCTCACACACACACAAACACACAAAACAACAATAACAACAACAACAAACCAAACTCCCTGGTACTAAGAGAACAGTGTGCTATTCTTTCCTTACCACCGCCTAGGTTCTCCATCTGTTTCTTACTGCATCTCTTTCCTCCCAGAGTCAGTCTAGCCAAAGAAATAAGCAAAAGGAAAATTCTCCCCGCTTTTCCGCAACTGAACTCACCTGGATGAAATAAACCAGGACAGAAGCCATCGCCACTTGGGTCCAGGCGGCCATTAGGTCCAGAGGGTCACGCCGGGTGCGTGTGCTGTGTGCTTTCCATGCTCAGTGCCACGTGGAGTGCCGTGGTCCAGAATTCCTAAAGAGAAATTTTTTTCCTCAGCAATAATTCAATTTCCCTCTCCCCTTATTCCCTTCGCCATTATCCTTTAGGGTTTCTGTCTCCTCTTCCCTCCTAGTTTCCTTCTCTTTCTCTGTGTCTCCTCACATGGTCTCCACTTTTGCTCCCTCTTTCTTTCTTTTCTGCTATCAAACTTCCCCTGTGTATTTGATCTTTCTTTCTTCTGCCCCTAACAGAAAGGCAATTCAAGAACACATTTGTCCTCTGAGTTAGATTTTTTTTTTTTCTCCCCCAGTCTATAATGACAGACTTGGATTTGAAATAGGTCAAAAGCAGATTGCGAGTGCCAGGTAGGTTCTTGTGTTCATCAGGAAACTGGTTACACTCTTGGCTCCTGAATGACCACTCAAGTCTGAAAGTCACTCTGCCAATGGCCCTTTACCCCCTCTCCACGTGACTGGACTCCTTCGTCTTGTTCCTCGAAGCCCTCCCCTCACTATGTTGATAATCAACCCTACTAGTTCTGGGTCATTTATTGCTGCTGCTCAGCAGGACTCAGGGATTCCAAATGAGGAACAAAGCCATCCCATCTTTAGAGTAGGAAGTGGTTTTGAAAACTAGAAGTTCCAGGTGCTATCAATGGCCTCAGCCTCTGCTGTGCTTCAATTTCAGTTAGACACCAGGCATATCCTTAATTTAAAAACTGATCTCCAAGATCACCCCTCTGTTTCTCTGCCTGTCTCTCGGTCCCCACCGCTCTCGAAGCACCATCGTGATGTTGCCGCCTGAGAACCAGGCACAGTGTGTACAGTTGTGGTTCCATCGACTCAGGACTGAGGCAGGAGGATCATTGGGGTCTAGTTCATCAAAGTGAGAATACCCAAGGAAGCAGTATTCCGCCATCTCAAAATATATTATCAACAATGAAACAGAGCCACCTTTAAAAACAAGCACACCGCTTGGAAAGGGACAGAAAATGGTTACAAAGAAAAATGTTGTATGTAACCAATGACCACCATACAAATGGCTGACATTAAGCAGGATTCTTTTATCCGGTGCAGAGTACTAAGTAAGAACATCCAGTGTTAGTTTACAGTGGCGTGTCCATTTCACGAGACTGAGCAAATTGACACTTGAGCTACTTTCTAATTGATGAGGCGAGGCTGTGGGCAGGGTCCTGATGAGAGGAGGTTGCAGGGTGGGGTCCCGATGAGAGGAGGCTCCATCACACTCAAGGTCCCGCACACCTAGTGATGGCGCTGTGACAATACCATGTGGAAATGACGAATACAAACAATTTTCCAGTGCGTGAACTCCCAGGTACAACGCTGCTCTTTCCAGATCTATTTCTGTTTGTAACGTAGGCTCTTGAATGAAGAGCATTTTTCAGATGCCAATGGGAAACTTGGTGAGAGGGGAGGGATTCTGTAGGACTAGTGAGCAGGACTTTAGTTGTAGCTTCTCGCTAGGCCTGGGCCTTACTGCTTCTTACTCATTCAGTAGGAGCATAATAAATGACCACTGAACTTGCATCAGCTGTTGTTTTGTAAAGAAAGGAAAACTGAGGACAAGGAGGCATCTGGTGTGGCCTATTTCTAACCAAACCCCATGCACTGGAAAACCCCATGGGCCCCTCCCTTTTCCTTTTCCTGTGGGAAAGGCCGTAAACCACCGTTACCAAGAACATAGCTCAGGGGCTTTGGGCAATTGCTTGTTTGACCTCCTGTTAGCTGAGGGATCTTGGATTCTCTGTCAACTTAATTAATTTGATATAAAAAGCAGTTAGTTCTCAGCACTCACATGGCCCATGAAGTGTAACTCCAGTTCCAGTGGGATCTGACACCCTCCTCTGTCTTCCTCAGACACCAGGCAGATGGGTAGTGAGCCTACACACACAAGGCAAAATGCTCAGATAGATAAACAACAACAAAAAATCTTTGTGATGCCTATTACAGTCCTGATAGCAAGTATTTGATGTTAGTTAAGATGCCTTTAATTTAGCTGTAGCTTACATGTGATGGCTCCTTCCAATATGCAGGACCACTAATGCCACCGTGCGAATTGTGTGTCTTTCTACCAGACCTCTCTAGATTGCACTGTACCTCTTTAATATTCTTTTTTCTTGAACAGTTCCTGTGGCTAGCCAGGCCATTACTTTTCCTACCCGCACCAGCCACCACCTGCATGAACAGGTTTCTCAATTACTTTGGCTTCCCCCCATGGCAATTTCTGGCCACATGATTGCAATCGTCTTTCTTGCCCCCAAGCTTCTTAACAGGCCTGAGCAAAACAGGCTTCTGTTAATGACTGCCTTGCTGTTTTTCTTTCCCAGATGTACTGCTACCATTTCTTTTCTATTCTCTAAGAAGATAAGACTTCATTTATTTTTTTCTTGTGCGTCAATGCCCTGTGATGGTTTCTATCACAGCCTTTAAGTAGAAGAAAGATCATTCACAGAAGAAAGCTGAAGCTCTTCGTGGCCTAAGGACAGAGGGGAGCTGGTGAAGTTGGGAATATTCTCATTACCAGCCTACATAACCCCATCCCATTAAGCTTGTGAATCATTAGCTTATACTCATGTTGTGAAGGACTAGGAGCAGGGCCAGTGGGAGGTTCCCATACACTAACCTCTTCACCTGTGCTTCAGGGAATTGTTATACAACCGCTCTAACAAGTGTAGCCAAAATGAAAAATAAAAAGAAATGCGAACTTGTGGTTCCTTTGATTGTTTTCCTTTTGACCTTGGCTGTCAGGTAGCATCCCTGCTCTCCTTCCTTTCTATACCTCAGTGAAATAGAAACCAGAAATAGTGGTACTTTGGCTCACCAACATCAAGTTGTACATGGCTGAGGGGTGGGTTGGGCCATGACCATGGCTTCAAGAATGGAGAAGGCAGCAGAAGTCGATTTCATTCTAAAACACGTGGGTGTTTCACTAGGAAGTTTCTCTTTTTTCTGTTTGTTTTTTTGTTTTTGTTTTTGGCTTTTTTGAGACATGGTTTCTCTGTGTAGCCTTGGCTGAGGTGGACATGTTTTGTAGATCAGTCTGGCCTCGAACTCACAGAGATCCACCTGCCTCTGCCTCCCCTAGTGTTGGGATTCCAGGTGTGTGCCACAACACACAACAGAAGTTTCTCTGTTTTAAGAGCCAAGATCATAGCATAGATATTTAATTCCAACCTCAAAGGCATAGAAAATTAGTAAAAGGATTAAACAGAAGGTTTTGTTGTTGTTGTTTTCCTTCCTTGAGACAGGGTTTCATGTCTGATCTCAAACTTTGTAGGTAGGTAAGGTGACCTTGACTTCTGATCCTGCCTTACCTTCCCGGTGGTGGGATTACAAACATGTGCCCCCACTTCCCCTTTGTGCAGTGTTTTTGATCAAACTCAGAGCTTTGTGCTAAACTCATGGAAGTTAAACAATACAGGAGGAAGGATTCAGTTTATCAAAGGGTGTATGGTTTATAGGCCATGTAGCTCATTACTACAGATTGTGTGAGTAATGGTTTAAGGCAACACAAGTATGTAGAAAGCTTAGCTGGGCCCATTGCTTGGCCTTCTACAAGGCTTGGATCAAAACGTCTGTTTGTCACGTCAGAGGACCCACTTGCAAGCTCTCGTAGGCAGAATGCATTTCTCAGTGGCTGTGCAATTAGTATAATCATGCTTCTAAAATATAATTACATAATTTCTCTCTTTCCTTTCCTCCCTCCAACCCTTCTCATGTACTCACTCCCACTGTCTCTCAAATTCTTGACCTCTCTCTCTTTGTTATATATATATGTATATATAATATATACACACATATATGTATATATACACACATATATAATATAATAACATACACAGTCGTATGTGCATGGCACACACACAAAACTACTGCTCAGTCCATTTACTGTTACTTGTAAGTGCATGGTTTCAGGACTGACCACATGGTGATGGGTATCTGATAGTGGCTCATTGCTGGAGCAGATTATTTCTCCCTCTCTTGCTATTAGCATCATTCATGGTGCCTCAAATATACAGTGCCTAAACTAGGCCTGAACAAGGACAACCCCAATAGACGCTAGCACGCAAATGGGAAGTCTCACAAGACCCCACTCTTAGACAAAGAACTACAGGCAACTAAGGAATGCTTCTTTAAATAATTTTTATGCTTTATTATGATTATTATTATTTACAATTTATTCACTTTGTATCCTGGTTATAGCCCCCTCCCTCATCTCCTCCCTGTACCACCCTCCTTCTCCCTTCCTCCTCTATCCCTTCTCCCTAGTCCACTGATAGAGGAAGTCTTCCTTCCCTACTGTCTGGCCATAGGAGCCACACACAGAGACCAACAAATTAAAAAACAGGGCCCAGAAGTACTGCAGAGACTGATGCATCAACTGAAAACTATACATAGAGAGGACCTACACCCCCTGCTCAGATGCAGCCCATAGACAGCTCAGTCTCCATGTGGGTTCCCTAGAAAGAGAAGAGACAGTCTCTGACATGAACTCAGTTGCAGGCTCTTTGATCACTTCTTCCTGGTGGGACTACCTAGCCAGACCACAGAAGAGGATCCAGGCAGTCCTGATGGGACCTGATAGGCTTCTTTAAATCTTAATGATGAGGAGGACAGAGACAGACACAGGAAGAGAGAAGCTTCAGTACATTACTCATGTGCCTGAAGTAATTCCTTGTATATCATCACATGCATTCAGTAACCTTTGTTACATTTTATAGTTCCGAGAACACATGCTCAAAGACAAGCAATCCACTGAGGCATGACAATAGGAGTTAGGGGTCATGGAACATCCTGAATTCTTTTAAGTCTTTCCAGTTTCCTGGAAACATTTCTGTGGATATGCAAGAGAAAAGTCCAGATGTGGTGGTATAGTGTCACCTTTAATCCTAGAACTTGGGAGGCAGAGACAGGAAGACCCCCTGAGTTTGAGTCAACCTGGTCTACTTAGTGAGTTCCAAGCCAGGACTACACAGTGAGACCCTGCCTCCAAAGATAAACAAAGCAAACAAACAAAAACAAACAAATCCCCCAAACAAACAACAGTAACAACAATCCAACCATAAACGCATACCAACAGATGTAAAGATAAATAAAATATCTTCCACATAAAGAAAGAATGTGTGAAGCTGTGCTGTAATATGGATGAAACTTGAAGACATAATGCTCAGTAAAATAAATCAAACATAAAAGGAAAACTGGCGAATGATTCCATCTACATGAAGTATATTTTAACAGAGACTGAGTATTCACTAGTGACTTACATGTTGAAGGGCTGGTTGCTGGCCTGTTTGCACTGTTAGGAGATTTACTGATCGAAGAAAGGTTTTGGAAACAGGTTCTTGGGTGAGATTGCCTTTTGCTCTACTTTCACAAGTTGAGCCTCTTTAAATGCTGATGTGCTGTCTCACCACAGGTCAAAAGCAGTGGAGATAACTGACCATGAATGATGAAATCTCTGAAACCATGAGCCAAGATAAACTTTTCCTTCTTGTTCAATGATTACCATACACACACACACACACACACACACACACACACACACATACATATGGTGGTGGTTGCTGTTTTTAAGGAATTAGAAATATAATACAAAGTGCAGTATCAAATTTCAAGAGACTGAAGATACAGGGTTGACTTCAAGGAGGAACAGGAAGTGGTTGGTAGAGTGTACAGGAAGTGATCAGCAGAGTTCTTAATCGAAGCAGAATTGATAGAATGTGTAGATATAAAGGCAGAAGGTTCGTAGGTGATATTGTCTCATGTGACTACAGGGGCTGCCTAGTCTAAATCTGTACTGCTATCCAGCAGACTGAGGATCCTGAAGGGAGGTTACAATTCCAGTGTAAAGGCCAGTATGAAGACCAGAGCAAGCAGGTACTGAGGTTGAAACCCAAAGGCCATTTGCTAGGAAATGCTTCATTATATGGAAGAGGATAATGGCTTCTGTTCTTTTGGCTTTCAGAGCTTGAAATATAAATAGAAATATTTATATTTATATATTTCAAAATATAAATAGACATCTTTACCGATTGCCGTGTTTGTCTGTTGTGTGACTTTCATGGAAAGATGTGAACAAAATCTATTCACCTCAGATAGGGCACCAAGGACAGATACAAGAATCAATTCCACACAAGGCTAGCTTGATAAACCAATGGTTTATTGGGGTCACTTGCAGAAATACGAATGAGAGGCAACTTAGAGGAACAAGAATAACTTTAAGAGAGCCATATCACCAAAAATCCCAACCCAGTATCGGTAAAGAAGATTCATGAAAACCAACCTTGAAGCTCTCTGCTCAATTGAAGGCATCCTCCACGGCAGTCTCCCCATACAATTGCAGCTGTTGATTGTGTTTATGACATTGCAAAGGGGGTCTCATGAATCTTATGACTTTGATCTTCCAGCACCGTGTAGCTACTGTGTCTTAAGAACCGCCCCCCTTCCATCTGTAAGAAATATTTAAATCTAGAGGAAACAGTTGCACAGCAAAACCTCCATTCCCAAATGCTCTGTCTAGGCACCAGGTGATCCAGATAAGGAAGGGAATAGAACGAACCATCACAGGAGCTGTTATTGAGAGCCTTTTCAGCTAGAAAAGATGGGAACATTGTGAAGACGGATTGTGGTGACAGCTATACATCAATGAGAAAGTACTTAATGGCATATCAAAGGAGCTAACCCAGCAGTCATTGCATAGTTCACATTTTGTGATATGAATGGTGTCTGAGATAAGTGAGTCACTGTAGAAATAAAATAAGTGTCCTTACCATTGTAGTGTGATTTCAGTGTTTATTAATTCATCATTATGAGAAAGTTCCTGGGATCCCACTGAATCTCAGTGAAAGTAAAAGTGAAAAGATCACTTGGGAAACTGAGGAATGTATTCAATAAGGCCCTGCCTTTTCTCCCCATTTAAGAAACAGTGGTTGGGAGTAGGTAAGAGGGGGCATTGGTTTTATAAAACTCTGATTTTTGATAAGGTTGTGTTGGCTCTGTGTTTGGGCTGTTTTGTGAACTGTGTGAAAGAGAAAAACTTTAAATTGCAAATAAGTTGTTTTTAGCTTGTGCTAGATATCCTACATAAGAAGAGGGAAAGCACAAGGCTTGGCATGAAGGGTGGATATGGAATCCTACATACACTGTCAATATTGGTGGGCTTTTCTGTGTAACTTCTTATTATCTTACGCTAGTTATCTTCTTTTTATCTATCCCTTTTCCCCCTCCACTTTTCCTCTCAGTGATTTAAAATAAAATTATGCTATCAGAGAGAACTGTACGCACAAACTCCAAAAAATATGTTTAGCAGGTAGGGATTCCTTATGCAAAAACACATGCAAGGGCTGGACCTGAGTTAGGATCTTTGGAACTCATTTAAAGCCCATCTGGTAACGCACCTGTCTGCAATCTCAGTACTCCTGCTGTGAGATGGAGGACAGAGATTGGAGGGAATCTGGAATCTGGCAGGTCATAGCCTGGAGCACACATTAGCAAACAGGAGAACTTCGCATAAACAGTGGGAGGCCAGGACCCACCAACACCTGGGTTGTCCTCTGACTTTCACCTGCACCTGTGTAACGCACTCATACAAGCAAACATGTACACACAGACACACACACACACACACACACACACACATTAAAAAGTATGAGACATATCTTTTCATAATGGAAAACAGGTGATTCTATCTATGGACAGATATGGGTATAAAAAGCTCAGGAAGCATGATTCAGACTAAAACATATTATTTCCTGGTCAACTTAACTATCCTGAATATTACAATTAATATTAGTTTTAACTATCATTTCTAAGTTCTATGTTTCAACTATAAAACTTATCATTTTTCACAGTATCTCTTAAGTTCTTCTTAAAATATTACCTGCTCCATGTGCTGGATTAAAGGCTATGTCACTATACCTGGCTATTGATATATCAAATATACATTATACTCAAGTTATAGACAGACATAGAGATTCGATATAAGTATTTCCCCAAGATGACAGACTCAAAGAAAGGTCCAAAACTTTATCAATTTCATGCTGCTGTTTAAAGCCACTGCATGCAAGACTGTCCCTACTGAGTCCAGTACCAAGGCACCATAGCTAGAAATGGAAATCTTACATTTAGTGCCGACTAAAACCATTAAGAGTAAAATGTAATGCTTATAAAAAGACACCGTATAGCCACAATCTACCTTGGTGAATCAGCAAACAGATGAATGTGGACAACAAAGTTAAATTACCTGGTGCAGACACATTCCTTTCTACGAACCTAGCTTGAAATAAGTGCTTCTTTGAGCTTTGAGCCCTTATCTGATACGTCTCCAGAGTCTTTCCTATAATTGTCATGGACAGTGCACTTTTCCCTGCTGTCTGTTTCGTAGTGAGAGGTCATGAAACACGACTGGAATTACCGTTGTCTCCACCCACAGTAGACACAACCTAAGAATTCCTGTTAGCCAACTTTCCAATATGAAGCAAAGCTTCCCCTCCTTCTGCGACGATTGAGTCATCCTCTGCTAGATAAGTGCAGCTATTTAAGCTGCAGCAGAGGCTCACCCACCGGCAGTTGCTTGAGCTCCTTGACTGCTTCAGTTTTGCATCCTTGGCATGAATTTGGAAATGACTTTTGATGACAAGATGAAGCCTGCGAATGACCAGCTTGATCAGAAGTTGTTTGTCAAGAAGGGTAAAGGTACCAGGGATGGGTGGGTGCTTAGAGACAGAATGCCAAGCCTAGCTCAGAAATATAAATTAAATGTACTGGAGAATGAGGCTAGAAATTAAAAAAAAAAATCAAATATCAGGACATACAAGAGACCAATACCATTTGCAAGTAGATTTCAAGATAACCAGCTGCTACTACCTCTTTAGCACAAGCTATTCTTTGTGCTACAGCTTTAAATTGATGATTTCTCCAGACCTATACACTTAAGGCTTCAGGAGTAGTGCTGATATTATCTGCCTTCTACAGAAAGCTAGCCCAGAATCAGGAGGTTTAATAAAGTCACCCAGTTTAATTGAATCATATACAGTAAAGCCAGCACCATACCAGATTCCCAATTATGTAGAATCCAGTCAGTGAAACAGCATTCACTCAGAGCACACAGTGATTATTTTTAAGGGTGTTGTTGAAATACTGCAAAAGTCTGAAGTGCTTTGTGAATTATCTAAAGCAAATTCAGTATAGTTAGTATGGCTGAGTATACATTAGACTTTATTGTCTATTGACACTTTAAAAATTATAATTTATGTTTCGATACAGTAAATTGAACCACTTAACTTTAATTGATAAGCTTAATTCTATAGAAAACTACAATAAAATATCTATTATTTTATAAAATTAAGAGCAAAAAGGCTGGGCAGTTGCAGTGCACGCCTTTAATCCCAGCACTTGGAAGGTAGAGGCAGGTCAGC
>REGO01000488.1:492464-529648 GCA_010120015.1 Rhombomys opimus | reverse complement strand
AAAAAAAAAAAAAAAAAAAAAAAAGGAACAAAACATAAAAAGAGGAAGAATGACAGTCTGTGTGTCTGTAAACAAGACGAGGATCTTTCAATGCGTAGATTAAGGGTGAGTGTTGCGTGAGCTAACATCTGAGCGGCTAAAGAAGCTCAGCGTGAAACAGTGGTGGTGGTTAGTTAGCAGCAGACCCAGCAGCCGCTGAACTCCTTTGGTGTGAAGAAGGGCTGGTGTTTAGTAGTAGACGTAGGAGCTAATGACAGTTGTTGACTTGTTCAACCATTCATTCATTTTTTTTTTGTGTGTGTGCAATAAATATTGTTTGCCTGACTTTCACCATAAATATGTTTAGATTAGTTACCTACTGTGAATGGTGTAAATTAGGCCCTAAAGTCAGTGAGTACATCTTTATCGATTGACTAAAGGTTGTTTTTGTGACTAGAAAGCCACGTTGGGTGATAATTAGACCCATAATCTCTTTCTGCCACCGAGATGAGAAGAAGGAGCCTTGCAGATAAGAGGAGCTTGTGTCTTCCTTCCACACGGTGGCTCATGGCATTGGTGTTTCATTTAAGAGTTGTGGGCCTACAATGTGAGATGAATACTGGGATGGAGGAAGGAATTTCTACACACAGATATATGATGCCAGGTGCCAGGATAAGGCAACTGCTTGTAAGAAACATTACTGTGTTCTATTGTCTGTGAGCTCACCACAAGTACAGAGACAAATCACTCGGCCAAGAGAATGAGCTGCACTTTTCCCTGTCATAATTTCTATCATTTTGTTCTTTATCAAAGAACAAAAGATTCTGACAAAAAAAAGTCTGACAAAGATTATTAACACCCGAGGACTCTGAATATTTTTGACTGTTTATTGACTTGAACCCTTAACACATTCACATCAAAAGCTTGGTCGTATAACATGCCAAGCATTGTGGCTTATGAGCACTAGATTAAAGATCTGTTTAGAGCCAGATGTGGTGCTGCATGCCGGATACTGAAGCACGAGGGAGCCTGAGGCAAGAGGACTCACTGTTCTGAGACTAGCCTGGGCTATTTAGTGAGTTCCAGGGCAGCCCGGGCTACAAAGTAAACATTGTCTCAAGCAAGAACAACATAAAACCCAAAGACCTATGGTTTAAGTTTTATTACATGTGTGTTCTCAAGCTAGTGACCGAAGCTTTCAGTTTCTTTTCTAAGAAAACAGGAAAATATCAGTGTTTTGTTTATGTTACAAGGAAAGGAAACCACATTGTGTGTGTTTTCCTCTTGGAGCTGTAATGCCTGCGGTTATTCAATGCTGGGACACGTAACTGGACATTCACATGTCTGAGGGCTACCTGACTTGTTTTTACAAATAAGGCGACTTTTCCTCTGGGGATGAATAGCCACACCTAACACAATTGTAAGGCGGCTATTATTATAAGCCAAGTGCTTATCAAGGTTTTATTTCTAGTTTCCTTCGGTCAATAACTCCAGTTCCAAGAGGTAATTTTGGTGGAATAAAAATTGAATGGTATGATATTAGGCATAGACTTTCTTGAGGAAATCTCAGGTGACTGGCTGAAATATTTTGCTTGACGTATCACATTTGTTTGGATAATGTTGCTTATGCATACCTGTGTATATGTGTATGTAAACATCAGGCTTTCTGCATAGTAGATGAAATTGGTAGGCTGCATTGAGAGTTCCTAGAAGGGCATTATACATAGAGTAGATGAAGTACAAGCTTCAGGATCAAGTATTCAGTGTCTCTGACACTTTATACTCAATCCCAGCTGTTGTTGTTGTTATTATTTTGATGTGAGAACATGAGCAGTTTACTTCAGTTCCATGTAAAACCATCCATTGTTCACCTGCACAGCTGCAGAGCCTGTGGGATGGGGGAGGGGCAGAGGGGCGCAGCCCCCAGAGCAAGCACAGACAGGATCCAGAGCCCAGCTTGATGACCTGTCTTTGTCTTTCCCAATCTTCTGCTTCTCCTTCCCCACAGGTCTCCGTTTGCTTTCCTCCCCGTGGTGGTGTCCTGCTGCCGTGACTCTGGTGGTGCTTTGCCTGGCGTTGTCAGTGGCCCTCGTTACACAGCACACGCAATGTAAGTGTGGAAAGAGGGAGGCGGGCAGTGAGGGCTTTGAACACAGCTCGTAGCAGCTCAGATCAGACTCTACGTTTGGAGCCATTTTAGGCTAAACGCTTTGAGACTAAGCCAAGCATTGAATGGGTGTATTGTGTTCATCCCTCCTCTAGAGAGGGGTATGGGAGAGAGATTATTCACAATAGAATGTTTTTTTATTTTTCTTCATAATTTCATGGAGGCCTGTTTACGTCCTATAGTAATTTGGTAATCACTTGAAGTTTCTAATACAGAGGGTTGTCTGAGCAACGCAAGAGCAAAAGAAATCCCATTTAGTTTTGTTTCGACCGATCTGATTAAATGTTAAGCATCATGGTGGTCTCCTTAAAAATCAGGAAAACACCGACAGAAAAATGCACTTTGAGTTTATAACATGTAGGAAAGTGGAGATAATGAGAAGGAAAAAGAAGAGATGAGAGTAAGGACCAGAGTGGACTAAGAAGGAAAGCTAATATTTTCCATGCAGCAGCCTGCATGAGCAGGTTCGGGTGGGCATTATTCCACCAGCCAGGGTCCAAGAATTAAGGCTTCAGAAGCACCATTTGCTTCCCACATGTCACTTCTTAAAATTGTATGTGGCCACTCGAAGCCTCTCCTAATGATGGGGGCAGCAGTTGGAAAAAAATCTTCCTTTGAGGTGTTGATCACCATCCAGCACGCCTAGAGGCAACAGAATGGCAGCTGCTTGCACTGGAACAGAGCTGAGTTTCTCTCGAAGAGTTCTTCAGCTCCGTTCCGTTACACTCAACAATTCATTTCATCTCCCCGCTCCTAAACCGTTCTATGGCTAAAACAACATTTATGCTCAAGGCCACTCTGCAAAAATTTACGAATATTCTGTGGGTGGTTGCCTCAAAAAACGAAGGCAAACGTCAGAGTTCCTAAACAAAATTAGGAAGTCTGGCCTTGTAGACAGTGTGGGAGGAGCTTCAGACATATTAAGCTGAACAAAAGGCTAATGGCAATTCCTTCTATGAGTCAGAGTCGAGGGAAGAGTTGACTACTATAGATTGCCAATATTTTATTTACTACATTATACTATTTCTAACCTTATCATTTCTTTATTTTTTGAGAAGTTCATACATGAGTATAATGCATTTGGATCAAACACATCCCCTTTTCCTTCCCCTTCAAGTCTCCCCCACAGCCCCACTTTTCTTCTTTATTTCCTGTGCTCTGTTTCTTTGTTAAATCCACGGAGTCCACTTAAATCTGCCTGTGTGCTCATGGTATAGGGCCATCGGCTGGAGCAGAGGTGGCCTTCCTGGGGTCACATCCATGAAGAAAATTCTCCCTTTCCAGCCATCAGTTGCAAATAGCTTGTCAACTAGAGGTGAATCCACGGCCATCCCTTGTCTTTACCTTATTTATCTATCTATCTATTTATTTATTTATTTATCTTTGGAAACTCAATGTAGAACCCAGACCCAGTCCTCTATCACTGAGCAACATCCCCTCACCCATCACCCCTCTGAACTACATCCCTACCTTTCGGCCCTCTGACACTGAATTTCTAAATTACCATTCTTCATCTCTATTTTTAATTTGTATGTAAATCTCAACAAAACACTGAACTGTGGCAATTTTTGAATTCAGAAATATCTGCATGATTGCTAATAAAAATTACAATAAAATGGTAGTTGCAAAACTACAGTTCAATAACTTCTAATCCCATAAACCCAGGGCATTTCCCAGAAGTCTTTGAAGCATATTTATTCCTCCATAATTGTTCAAGCTAATAAAACATTTCTGTTAACACTCGTCTATTGACAAGATAGGTTATTTGAGTCTGTGTTTTAATTTCCTGGACATCCAGTGACAGCTTTGTAACAGAATTGAGGCTGAGTCTTAATTCTCTATGGTATAGTTCTTCAGGTATCTGACCTCCTAAAGCAATACCAGGAAAACCTGACTCAGCAAGATCATATCCTGGAGGGGCAAATATCAGCCCAGCAGAAGGCAGAAAACACTTCATGGGAGGCGCAGAGGGAACTAAGGGAAATGATAGACACCCTCACCTGGAAGCTGAATGAGAAAGCCAAAGAGCAGGAGGAGCTTCTGCTGCAGAACCAGAACCTCCAGGAAGCCCTGCAGAGAGCAGCCAACTCTTCAGGTACAGGGGAGGGGCAGTGCAGAGGAGTGGTGGGAGATCTGCTCAGTCTTCATCAGGTTTCACAAAGCCACCGCACCACACATATGCCAAGCACTCAGAGTGCCCTACACAGGCTCTCAGTGAGTGCCATTTCCAGCCTAGTCTGGAGCAAGCCTTGCAGGCACTGGAATCCTTGGAGCTCTCCTTTCTCTTGGCCTTAAATTTTCTTCCTTCTTTCCTTCACAGTCTAGCTTTGAGGTCTGTGTTGAAGTGCCATCCTGTCCCATGGTCACCTCTTGCCACAGATGTGCTATTGTTCCCATCAAATGCACTTTAGTCACTGGTTTCCCTCTCCTTGGGGGTCTTCCTGTCCTTGCACTTCTTTACCTCAGCTCCCTTGATAGCTTCATTCTGCCCCTGTTTCTGAAAGGGGGACTACATCTGTCTAAGTCCAGCCAGTGGAGGTCAAGCTGACTGAAGACTTAGGCAGGTACTTGAGGCTGAACAAAAGTAAGAGGTCAGCAAGTGGTTTATACAGGAATTGAGATGACTTCATCTGTCCAAAGGGATTCAGAATCTAGGAGGCAGAGAAAGAATAGATTATGTTGTCAACTTGTGTGCAATAGAGAATGCAGTTACATTTCTTCAAGACTGAGTTTTTCTGCAGCGCAAACAGTGAGGTCAGTGCTTCTCACTGCAGAGTTCAGTGTGGCAAAGTCTCTTTCACTGTGATGTCCCTTCTTAGGAAGTGCACAAATGAGGGCTCTATTGTCAGGATTCACAAGTAAATGGCACACAAAAGCAAATTTCTCCAATGTGTTGCTTGTGTGGCTTTCAGTTTAAGTGTGCACTCTTTTTAAATGCAGATGATACAGTAATGATACAGATAGCCATGCCTTCATTGTATAGGCAAAAGTATTGCATGAACAACAGAGTTTAACAATAATGATCATAGGTGGTTTGATGTAAAGTCAGTCAGCTTTTAAATCTTTCTGACCCAGCATGGTAGGGCACACCTCTATTTCTAAATGGAGACGGAAGCAGGCAGACTTTTGAAATTAAGTCCAGCGGTTTATATGGTAAATTCCAGCCAGGCCTACATGGAGAAATTAAAGAGAGAAAAAGGAAGGAAGCAAAGAAGGAAGGAAGAAAGAAAAACTCTTTTCCAGGTGAATGGAATAATTTAAATTTGGAAAAGTAAACATAAATTTTTAGAAATTTTACCTTTGACTAGAGTCAAAACATATTTAATATTTCTAGGGAGGAAACTTTAATAAAGTAAAGGGACCTAACACTACAAAACAGGTTTAAGGGAAGGAGGCTTAAATATCCAGGATGGGGGTGCTTAAATACATAGACAGTCAAAATCCAAACCAATAGTTTGTTTCACAGTTACAACAGTGAAACAGTTTACCTTTAACAGCTTTAAATTGTGTGGGATTCAACCTGTGTAGGGATGATGAAAGAGCTCCCTCTCAGAATTGACAGAGATGAACAGTGGGGTCAGACACAGAACTCACATGCCCCCTTCTGGCAGATATGCTAGCTGTTGTGTTCCATTCCTTCTAATCTTAGATATAACCAATCAGTAGAAACCCCATATGAAATCTTTGAGCATAGAGTTTCAAGAAGAGCTTGGTAAAGATATAATTATACTTAAATACCACATGGAAAAAGAAGCTAGTGTTTTTCAATTTTGAGGAAGGATTTGTCTGTCCTACTCACAGATAAGATATGGTTTATTTGGAAGCTAAGGAGATTCAGGGCCTTCAAATAAATAGATCTTTACATTTAGCACAAGAATTGGTAGTCTTAATCTTTGGCTATGCAAATATATTGATTAAAATGGAAGGTACCATGTAGGCCCCCATATCCTGAACGAGCATGTCTAGAGAGCCCACAGAGGAGGAACATTTCCTCAATTCATTCATCCCCCTCATGTTTGAGGGGGTGTGTACTGCAGCAGCTGCATTGGGTTCCCAAGAGGAACAGAACCAACAGGATTACATTAAAAGGAGATTTATTAGATTTGTTTACATAATATGTGGGAGGGGTCCAACAATGGCTATAGATGGATGGAGAATTTGGGAGTTGATCAGTTGGTAAGCCTGGGTGTCTCAGCTGTCCCTGTCTGGCACTGAAGGTCTGGAATATCCCTGAAGAGCTCCTGATCTTCAGTGTATTTTTGAAGCCAGAAGTCGATTCTCATATCAAGAAAGGAGTGCAGCCATGAACTTGCCCACAGAGTGAATGCACACAGGCCCACAGCAAAATTTCCTTCTTCCTTCTTGTCTTTGTGATGCTTCAGGAAGAGACCATCCATAGTGAGGGGGGTCTTCCTACTTTATATAATCTGATTATGAAAGTCCTTTACAGGCATGCCCAGCAGTCTGGCTTTTGGTCCAAACCAAGGTTTATCAACAAATATTAAACACATACTCAACATTAGGTTTCAATTCCTGACTTCTTGATCTGTGAAATGAAGACAGTTAGTGGAGTCTATCTCTGAATTTCACATGGATAAATGAGTTCAGATATGCAAAGAAGTTCCAAGAGGTTGAGTACTTCATAAATGATATTTGTGTTCATTAATTTTTTATGCAGTAGTAGATATTGCCATATGCTATATAACATTTTAACTTACACAAAAAAGGAATGTAGTTGATTTTAATACCACTCAAATAGGCATGCCCTTTTCACTTTACCATAATACATGAAGGTGTCTAGTTCATTTCTTTAGTTTATTAAAATATGACTAGAGTACATTTACATACTAGGATAGAGCTTGGTATATTGTGAGAAAAGTTGTACCTCCTGCTTTAGACTGCTGTCTGCCCTTTCTGCTTCACTTTCTGCTCTTATTATTCCAGAATCTTCCTGTTTTATCCTTTATGTACATATTTTCATTTTCTGTATTTGTTTGTTAGTTTGTTTTAGATAGATTCTCACTGTGTAGCCCAGGTTTTCCTGGGGACTCATTGTTTAGGCTACATTCACCTTGAACTTCTAAAAATCCCCTTTCCTTAGACTCCTGAATGCTGGAATTGCAGTCAAGAACCACATTATTAGGCCTACATTTTTCTATCTGATGAAACTTGTGTCTATAAAATAAATTATCAGGTGTGTTTGTGCCACAGTGAAAACTGAAATTATAAAGTAACTCATCTTAAGGAATTTCTTCCCACTTTGTCACACTGCAGAGGAGGCACAGAGGGAACTGAAGGAAATGATAGACACCCTCACCCGGAAGCTGAATGAGAAAGCCAAAGAGCAGGAGGAGCTTCTGCTGCAGAACCAGAACCTCCAGGAAGCCCTGCAGAGAGCAGCCAACTCTTCAGGTACAGGGGAGGGGCAGTGCAGAGGAGTGGTGGGAGATCTGCTCAGTCTTCATCAGGTTTCACAAAGCCACCGCACCACACATATGCCAAGCACTCAGAGTGCCCTACACAGGCTCTCAGTGAGTGCCATTTCCAGCCTAGTCTGGAGCAAGCCTTGCAGGCACTGGAATCCTTGGAGCTCTCCTTTCTCTTGGCCTTAAATTTTCTTCCTTCTTTCCTTCATAGTCTAGCTTTGAGGTCTGTGTTAAAGTGCCATCCTGTCCCATGGTCACCTCTTGCCACAGATGTGCTATTGTTCCCATCAAATGCACTTTAGTCACTGGTTTCCCTCTCCTTGGGGGTCTTCCTGTCCTTGCACTTCTTTACCTCAGCTCCCTTGATAGCTTCATTCTGCCCCTGTTTCTGAAAGGGGGACTACATCTGTCTAAGTCCAGCCAGTGGAGGTCAAGCTGACTGAAGACTTAGGCAGGTACTTGAGGCTGAACAAAAGTAAGAGGTCAGCAAGTGGTTTATACAGGAATTGAGATGACTTCATCTGTCCAAAGGGATTCAGAATCTAGGAGGCAGAGAAAGAATAGATTATGTTGTCAACTTGTGTGCAATAGAGAATGCATTTCTTCAAGATTGAGTTTTTCTGTAGCACAAACAGTGAGGTCAGTGCTTCTCACTGCAGAGTTCAGTGTGGCAAAGTCTCTTTCACTGTGATGTCCCTTCTTAGGAAGTGCACAAATGAGGGCTCTATTGTCAGGATTCACAAGTAAATGGCACACAAAAGCAAATTTCTCCAATGTGTTGCTTGTGTGGCTTTCAGTTTAAATGTGCAATTTCTTTATGTACATATTATGCAATAATAATATAGATAGCCATCAGTTCATTGAGTAGAGAAAAATATTGAGAGCAGAATAGAGTTTAACAATAATGAGGTTAAGTGGTTTGATGCAAAGTTAATCAGTTTATAAGTCTTTCAGGTCCAGCATTATCAGACATGAATTTATTCCTTACTGAGAGAGGCAGGTAGGTCAGCCTCATCTACATAGGGAGTTGTACTGAGGGCTACAATACTGCATTCTCCAGAAAACAAGCTTGTCCAAAAGAACGTGAGCCACTGTGCAATGGTTAAATTCTCTAGCATGTACGTGTTTAAAGAAGGAAAAAGATGCAGTTGGAATTAAGTGTAGTGAAATATTTCACTTAACCATAACATCTGAAATATTAATTTAACATGAACCATTATGACAGTATCAAAGAGCTAGTCTGTATGGTTCTGACCAAGTTTTCCAAGGCACAGGGGTTCCCTAAGCACAAGCACAGGTGTCTGCAAACTCCCTGCATTTCGGAACCACATTGGTGACTGTACTGGGTAGCACACGGATAAAAGAAGGAGATTATGTAGTCAGGATGAATTCCATTATTCAGAGAAATGAAGTTTTTAAATACATGTCTAACTTTGTCATAATAAAATAGCCAAAAGCTATCCATTTCCCTTCCTTCCTTCCTTCTTTCCTTCCTTCCTTCCTTTCTTTTTTTCTTTCTTAATTTCTTTCCTTTTCCAGACAGGGTTTCTCTGTGTGTAGCCATGGCTGTCCTGGAACTCACTTTGTAGACAAGGTTATCCTCAAACACACAGAGATCCACCTGCCCTTGCCTCCCATGTGCTGGAGACTAAAGGTGTGCACTGCCACACTCAGCTGACATCCATTTCTTTAAGTCTCATTTTCATCATTTCAAATATAACTTTAAAAAAAAAAGTTCAAACTTACATACCAACCTATGTCTCCTAGAGGGGAAATTAAATGCTAAATGGAAAGTCAGCCTAGTTTACTAAAATCAGAATGCTTCATCTCTTTTTATTCAAATATTATTTGAAGAATACACACACACACACGCATGCACACACACACACACACACACACACACACACAGGGAAGGGATAGAAACTGAGACTCCTCTAAGCTTTGTAGCAGTGACGAGGAGGAGAACCATAATCAGTATATATTGTATGAAAAAAAAATCCATTTTCAATAAAATACATGTGCGCACACATAGAGAGAGGAATAAGGGTTGGAAAGATGACTCAGTGATTAAGAGCACTGGCTACTTTTCTACAGAACCTACATTGGGTTTTCAGCACCCACATAGTAGCTCATTACTGTTTGCAACCCCAATTCCTATGGATCTGATGCCCTCTTCTGGCCTCTGTGACCATGGCATTTTCATGGTGCACATACAAAATAAAAATAAAATGTAAAAATTATTTTTCGTAGGGAAATGAAGACTCTGGCCATTCCAGTGTCTGTAGAACTGGACATCATTCTAAAGTAGAAATGAAGAAATGCTTTTACTCAGAGCTCTCCCATTCTTTGTTCACACTTCCTAGGTCCTTGTCCGGAAGACTGGATCTGGCACAAAGAAAACTGTTACCTGTTTCCTGGGCCCTTTAACTGGGCAAGAAGCCGCGAGAACTGCCTGGCTTTGGATGCCCAGTTGATGCAAATTAACAGCACAGATGATCTGGTGAGTTGTTTGTGGCGAGAGTTTGCTGGATAATGGTTTAGTATAAAAATGAATCAGGCTTGGGAGTTTGGGGGAGTGTCTCCGTTAGGGTTTTATTGCCTAGGAATAGATGCCACCACCACGGCAACTCTTCTAAAGGAAAGTTTCTAGTTGGGGCCTTTGTACAGTTTCAGAGGTTTAGTCCACTATCGGTTTGTGGTAAGCATGGCAGCGCACAGGCAGACGTGGGGCTGGAGAGGAGCTTAGCATTCTGCATCTGGATCTGCAGACACCAGGAAGAGAGAGTGACCCTGGGCTTGGCTTGAACTTCTGAAACCTCAAAGCCCACCCTCTGTTACACAATTCCTCCAACAGGGGACACCCCCAATAAGGCCACTGCCTGAAAGTAAGTCCATGAGAGCCATTTTTATTCAAACCACCACAGGGAGGAACACTTGTTTGAGAGAGAAAAGAGCTGTTTTTCACCTGACTGCGTGCTTGGCATTGAGTATGTAATCTCCATAGTCTTCCATAAACATTTTCATTAAACCGCCAAGGGTTGTTGAAGAAGATCTTTTTGCTGTTCAGTTTGATGAATCTAAAATTCAGAGTGGTGTCTTTCCACAGAACTTCATCTTACAAGCAACCTCCCATTCTAGCTCCCCGTTCTGGATAGGATTGCGTCGGAAGAAACCCAACCAGCCATGGCTGTGGGACAATGGCTCTCCCTTGCGTCTTCACTTGTAAGTCCACTACTCCTCTTGGGGGCTATTGTGAGCGTTCTATTCCTGTCTGGACCTGCTCTGAAGTCGCTGTTACATTCCACCTATGTCCTCTACTTGTCAGAATGAAGAGTGTGAAATCCATACAAATCACATGAGGGTGTGCCCTTTTCTCCTTCAGATCTTGCTGGCACTTTCTTTAACATTTCTGGTGATTTCCAGCTTTGAGGCAGGGTTGATTTCTAACACAAAGACAATGTGTGTATTTTTTTTTTCTTTTCTCTCCACCTGCAGCTTTAGGATCAGGGGTGTTTCTTTCCAGACACATCCGTCAGCCACCTGTGCATACCTTCAACAAGGGACCGTGTTTGCTGAAAGCTGCGGTTTATCTGCATTCAGCATATGCCAGAAGAAGGCAAATTTATCGCTAATGCGGTGAATCTAAAGATTTTGGAGAAGAGCAGAAGACCTTTGACTGTCCTTCCAAAATTTAAGCTATTCGTTCTTGAGTATAAAACATGCTGACGCTGACAGCGTCAGTTACCTGTTAGTACAGCCCACCTCAGCAGAGACGAGAACCAGAAGCAAAAACTCTTTGCCATCTTTGTGTCCTAAGTTGTGAGTTCAATCGTTTATCCATACACATGGGCCTTGCCCTTCCCAAGTTTCCCAACCAACCTGCAATCCTTCTTCCCTTTCCTGTTTTGAATGATGACTCCTGCCTGACCCGGGGAATGCTTTCTGTTCAGTCTCCTCTACCTCAATGTGCCTTCTGGAGCTGCATGGAAGACAGAATGTAGAGACCTGCTGAAGTGCAGGCAGGGGCTTAGAGAAATGCCTGAGGAAAAGCATGCAGAGAAACAGACGAGGGGGAAGCTACACTGCAAACAGGAACTCATGTTCTCCAAAAATCTGTGGCTTGTTCTCTGAGACTGTGGCCCATCTCCAGACTGCACCATTTACACATTGATGTTTTTTATTTTAATTTTATTTTATGTTTATGGGTGGTTTGACTACATGTATGTCTGTGCACCACATAAGTGCCCAGTACCACTGGAGGTCAGAAAGGAGCATAAGATTTTCTGGAAATGGAATTACAGATGGTTGTGGGCTGCTGCTATGTAAGTGGTAGGAATTAAAATCAGTGTCCTCTGGAAAGACAGCCAGTGCTCTAAACCACGAGCTGTCTCTCCAGTCCCTGTGATCAATTCTTGCATCAGTTATTTCTTTATCTTTTCTCTAACAAAACAAATAAACACACAAAGACAGTGTTGGAATGCTAGCCCTTTAAAACAGTATTTGTTAGAGCCATAGAATATATGGCCCCAAAGCAAAAACAGAATTTTCTCCCTTCAACTACATACCCTTTGTATTCACCTCTCCTAGACTCTGCCATGCTATGCGATGATTCAGACACATACAGGACCAAGATGGAGGAAAGTCAGTTGCAGAACAAGTTCTTAGGGCAATGTGAGCTGGAAATGAAAACATTGGAACAGACAGACTTAGAAACTTCTGTTCTCAGAGCCACCACTCTCCACACACTTCACAGACTCTTCCCCTTCAAAGGAAGCTTTCCATTGTTCTAGGGATAATAGCAGTTTTATGTGTGTGTGTGTGTGTGTGTGTGTGTGTGTGTGTGTGTGTGTGTGTGTTCATATGCTAGATACATTCTTGGGAAGATGAGACATTGGTGGTTTTGTGTGTAATGAACTTGTCATAAACCAAATTTGTAAGTGTTTTTCATGGTCCGCTGTGGTGATCATATCACCACTGCCAAGATGATGAACAAATCTGTCATTCTGCCCCTTCCCAATGCCTCCTCCCTAGAACAAACACCAATCTTCTTTCAGTTTACATTTCAGAGTCTATCTATATCTATCTATCTATCTATATCTATATCTATCTATCTATATATATATATCCATATATATCCATATATATATGACAGCATCTCATATGTAGCTCTGGCTAGCCTATAACTCACTACACAGACCAGGCTGGCCTTTAACACACAGAGATCCTCCTGCCTCTGACCCCAAGTTATGTAATCCCACACATGGCTAGTACAGTTTATGTGAATGGAATTACATAATATGTTCTTTTTTTTTTTCCTCTGGTCCAACTTCTTCCACTTGGTGCAATTATTTTGGTACTCATATATCTCCAACTCAGAGTTTGTATTAGTGCTTCATTCTTTCTAAATGTTGAGCATTCCCCTGTGGGTACACATTGGCAGTTGTTTATCTGTGTACCTGCTGATGCCATTTGGGTTGTTTGGGTTCAGGGACACCTACAAATAAAGCTGCTATGAATGTCTGAGGACAAGTCTCTCTCTCTCAACCCAAGATCTGGTTTCTCGGGTTAGCACCTATGAATGTGATCATGTAGTATGTGAATATATGCTTGGTGATCTGAGAAACGGCTAAATGTGTTCCCAAAGTTAAGGCACTTTGCATTCCCACAGGCATGTGGACACGAACCAGTTCCTTTCCATCTGCACCACAATTTGGTGTGGTCAGTCTCACTATTTTAACCAATCTTTTTAAAATCTCAATTATTTATTTATTAAATTAAAATAGTTAATTAATTAATCTGCTTTATATCCCTACTCCAGTTTTCCCTCTCTCCTCTTCTCCCAGTCTTTCCCTTCACCTCCCCCCCAACACATCCACTCCTCCTCCCTTTTTCTCCAGAAAAGGGGAAGCCTCCCATGAATGTCAGCCAGCCTTAGCATAGCAATTTGCAGTAAGAATAGATGCATCTTCTCCTATTAAAAAATCTTAATTTTTGGATTTATTTATTTTATACGTAATAACGCTTTGCTTGGATGTATGTATGGATACTATGTGCATGCCTGGTGCCAGACGAAGTCAGAAAGAGCATTTTACCTTCTGGAACTAAAGTTACAAATGATTGTGAGCCATCCTGTAGGTCCTGGGAACTGAATCCAGGTAGCTGGGAAGGACAGGTAGTGCCCTGAATCCCTGAGCCATCTCTCTAGGCCCTTTAGCTGTTCTTAGAGATATATAGCCATGTATAATCGCAGTTTTAATTTGAAGTTCTTAAATGGCAAATCGTCTTGGATTTATTTTCACGTTATTCTACACTCTCTGTACATTTTCTATGGTGAAATAACTGAGCACACCTTTTAAGAATTTTGTCTTTTTAAATCTTAAATCTGGAGGACTTACATAGTTGAGAATAAAAATAGGCTGATATGGAACAAGAATGTTTGTTTCTTTTGGTTACAGATTATTTTTGTTGTTGTTGTTGGTTTTTTTGAACAGAACATTCACAAAGCAGACATTTTGAACTCTGGTGAAGTCTGTCTTCATACGTCAGCTATTCTAAGAACTCACTGCCCAATTCAACACTATAAAACTTTTCTCCTTTTCTATTTCTAACAGGAACTCAATGAAGATACCTGATAAAACAGGATCAGATGAATGGGGGGAGGTTCCCCCCTATCAGTGGACTTGGAAAGGGGCACAGTGGTGATGAGTGAGGGAGGGAGGGACTGGGAGGGAATGAGGGTTCGGGGCACGGCTGGGATACAGAGTTAATAAAATGTAACTGATAAAAATAAAAAAAAATAAAAAAATAAAAAAACTTTTCTCTTATGGTTTTGGTTCAGAAAGTTTGTGGTTCCAGGTTTTACCTTGAGGTCTGTGACTGTTTCGGATTCTTTGCAGGTTACACCTTGAAGCTCCTGGCTTTGCATGTGGAGTTTCAATTGTTTGAACAATCTCATAGGGTTCCTGCTGCCCGTTAAAAGCCCTCCACTATTTCCACACACTCTGTTCCTAGCTTCTCTGTGTATTTTTCTACCACAACCACTGCACTATTTTGAACACTATAGTTTTATAATAAACATTGAAATCGTGCAGTAGTGATGCTTGAAATATATTCTTTTCCAAAGCTGTTTCAGTTGATCTGTGCTACTGTGTTTCCATATCCAGTTGATCAATAACCAGAAATTGTGGCACAAATCTTTAATTCCTGCACTCAGGAGGCAGAAGCAAAGTGGATGTTTATCAGTTCAAGGCCAGCCAGGACCACACAGAGAAATCATATCTCAAAATAAAATAAAAATAATTCCATTTCCCCAAACAAAACACAATCATTCGTGCATTCTCTGAGATCTCTAGACAACAAAATCTCCAGATTTTGGCACAGGTGATCTAAACATACTCAAACAAAAATGTCTGCTTTTGTGGATCTCTGTAATTTGACCTTCACCCTTAGGTTGTTAGGCTTTAAGTATGATGTCAACTATACATTTTTTTCATGGATGACCTTTGGTATTTTAAGAAGAAAGTTACTTCTTAAGCACTTTTATATTATTGTGTGTGCATGCACGCATGTGTATGTGTGTGCATGTGTGGTTGTGTGTGTGTGTGTGTGTGTTTGTGTTATCCATTTGTTTGTATGAGTATACCCATGCTGGCATCTGCCTGTAGAGGCAAGAGGCTTGTCTTCCTCTACCACTTTCCCGGTTCTGAGACAGTCTGTAACTGAATGTGGAGTTTACAGATTAAGCTGGCTGGCCAGCAAGCCCCAAGCATACTTTTTTTTTGCCTTTTAATTTATTTATTGCTTTATCCATTACAGTTTATTCACTTTGTATTTGAGCTGTATCCCCCTCCCTAGTTCCCTCCAAATCCCACCCTCATCTCCTCTTATTCCCCTCCCAAATCCACTGATAGCGGAGGTCCTCCTCCTCTTCCCTCTGATCCTAGTCTATCAGTTCTCATCAGGACTGGCTGTACTGTCTTCAACTTTGGCCTGGTAAGTCTGCCTCCCCCTCAGGGGGAGGTGGTGATCAAAGAGCAGGCCACTGGGTTCATGTCAGAGACAGTCTCTGTTCCCCTACTAGGGAACCCACTTGGACACTGAACTGCCACGAGCTACATCTGAGCAGGGGGTCTAGATTATCTCCATGCATGGTCCTAGGTTGGAGCATCAGTCTCAGAAAAGACCCCTGGACCCAGATTTTTTGGTTCTGTTGCTCTCCTTGTGTTGTTCCTGTTCCCTTCAGGTATTTCTATCTCCCCCTTCTTTCATATGATTCCCTGCCCAAAGTTTGGCTATGAGTCTCAGCATCTGTTTTGATACCCTGCAGGGTGGAGTCTTTCAGAGGCCCTCTGTGATAGGCTCCTGACCTGTTCCCTGTTTTCCCCCTCTCCCGACATCCGTCTCATTTGCCTTTTTGAATGAAGATTGAGCATCTTACCCAGGGTCCTCTTTCTTGATTAGCTTCCTTAGGTGTACAGATTTTAGTATGATTATCCTATATTATATGTCTAATATCCACTTATAAGTGAATATATACCATGTGTGTCTTTCACTTCTGGGATACCTCACTCAGGATGATCTTTTCTAGTTCCCACCATTTGCTTGCAAATTTCATGATTTCTTTGTTTTTAATCGCTCAGTAGTAGTCCATTGTGGCAAATTGTGGTAAATGTACCACAATTTCTGCATACATTCCTTAACTGAGGGACATCTGGGTTGTTTCCAGCTTCTGGCTATTACAAATAAAGCTTTTATGAACACAGTTGAGCAAATGTCCTTGTTGTGTACTTGAGTATCTTTTGGATATATGCCTAGGAGTGGTATTGCTGGATCTTGAGCTAGCACTATTCCTGATTGTCTGAGAAAGCGCCAGATTGATTTCCAAAGTGGTTGTACAAGTTTACATTTCCACCAGCAAAGGAGGAGGGTTCCCCTTTCTCCACATCCTCCCAAGCATACCTTTGTCTCTGCTCCTTACCCTGCTATAGCTTATGTGAGCACACCCAGCTTCTACAGGAATGCTGAGGATCTGAACCCTGGCAGTTACTTCCTGTGCTATCCATTTTTATCTCTAGATAAACTTTTTCATTATGTGGCCTTTTATTTTTACTAAAGATCTTTTTAAAAATTTTTATTTTACTTAAGTTTATTTACTTTCCATCACAAGGGTGCTCCCTCCCTTCTCTCCTCCCAGTCCCTGCTCTGCCTCCCCTTCCTTCTGCCTTTCCCTCTCCCTTCTCCCTTCCCCCAAGAAAAGGGGATTAATCCTCCCAGCACATCAGGACTGAGCATATCCTCATCCACTGAGGACAGGCAAGGCAGTCCTGCCAGGGGTAAGTGATCCATAAGCAGGCAATAGAGTCCATGTTAGAAACCCCCCCGCCCCTCCCCACTCACCAGGCGATCCACATAAAGACCAAGCCTCCCAGTGGTCACATATGTGCAGGGGGCCTAGGTCTAGACCATGCATGTTCTTGGAGGCCTGAGACAGGGTAGGTTCCTGGGAGGATATTGATGTGACTGTAGCTGAGACTCCTAACAGGGTGGGACATGAAGACTGAAGTGACCACCTCCTAGCCAGGCAGGACTAGTGGGGGAGGGGAACAACAACCCACTCACCAAACCTTTGATTGATCCAAAAATTACACTGCCTACAAGAAGTGCAGGGATAAAGAGCGAATGGAGATTGAGGGAATGTCTAACCCATGACTGGCCCAACCTGAGACCCACCCTGCAGTAGAGAGCCAGGCCCTGACACTATTAATGATGCTCTGCTATGCTTGCAGACAGGAGCCTAACTGACTTTCGTCTGGGAGGCTCCACCCAGGAGCAGATCTAGATAGATGCTGGGACTTGCAGCCAAGCATGGGGAGGAGCTCCGGGGGTCCTGTGGAAGTGTTGGGGGAAGATGGAAGGACCTGGAGGGGACAACATATCTGCTAGGAATCCAAACTCGGGTTCTTAGGCTTTCATAGCAAATACTTTACTCTCATAGCCACCTCCCAGCCTTCATGCTATAGTCTTTGTGACAAATAATTTATCGTTCTCACCTGGCCTTGAGATTACTTCTTTTACTGGGGAGATGATAAACCAAAACAAACAAAGAAAAAAAAATCAAGCACGAAAACAACATAAACAAAGAAACAGGGCTAGGAATAAATACTCAGTTTAGATTCAAGCCCATCCAGACCCAGGTCACAGTCCCTAGTGAGGTTCCTGAGAGGGCCAAACAAGAAAGGAAACTTGAGTGAGTTCAAGCCAGGAAGAGGGTGAGAAGGACATTCCCTAGGTCTCAGAGTGTTCACCTCATGGTGGTACCTCCATTGTTCCCGTCACATGAAAAATTGCTGGACTAGAATCCCCCTCAGTTTTCTTCCCTTCCTTTCTCCCTTGTTCTCCCCTTTCCTTTCTCTCTCCCTTCCTTGACTTTACTCTGTTTTGGACATTGCTCTGTATTGCTGATTAGTTATGGCTGCCCTGCACAGATCTCTCAGGCTTGCCTATGAACTCTCAGTATCTTTGTATTTCTAAAAGCCCCAGCATCGGTTTTACCTCTGCTGCGCTCTCTGTGGCTTGGCCACATTTTAAACATGCTAAGCTTGGACAGTCACGGGGCTTACTTTCTTTCTTTTCCATCTCATTGTACCTTGCAACTTGTTATCCACTGTTTTGAAAATGATTACTTTGTGTATCTTGTCTACTGTTAGTTTTGGACATTCTCATTCCTTACCCTTCCACCCTGGCTTCAGGCAAAAATCCAAGGTAAGGTGTTTTGTTGTTGTTGTTGTTGTTTGTTTGTTTGTTTTTTTAAGCTGGGAAGTTAGCACTGAACAAAGATGAATCCAGATAAAGACATAAATAAACTAAAAAACAAAACAAGCTGGAGTCTAAGGCGGAAGGGTGAATTTCTTAGCTGTTTGGTGCAGTTGCTGTTTCAAAGCTGAGGAGAGAGCTAACTTTTGAAGCCCTGCTGACTGAATATGAATCCTCACTTCTGTTCCCTGCAGTTTTCAGAGAGCCTGGTGCCTCATTGCCTTGGGCCTCTGTTCTGATGTAGCTTTCCTGACCTGGGCTGTCCTGTGTTTACCTGCTCGTTCATACACTGAATACTAATCCCAACTCGTGGATATGCTCATCAGGTCTCAACTGCATACATCTCTTTCCCTGAGGCTTGTTTATGCCCTGTGTGCTGAGACTATTTTTTATATTTTTAAAGAGGAACTAAAAATCCATATGCAGTGAAGTGTAGGTGACTTGCGAATTATTAAACATTTGTTCTCAGTTTTTTTTTCTTCCAGAGAAAGTTTGCTGATTGCTGGTATAAATTTGCTGTTGTTTATGAGTGCATTTCTTTAGTGAGAAATGAATGCTGGCTTAGCACGAAGGCTCTGACGTCAGACTAACCGAGTTCAAATTCAGCTGCTGGCTTTCCCAGTTATCAAGGTCAACTTACTGGCCATAATGATGCTTTCATTCCTTCAGACAAACACAAAAGTAGCATCACTTGCTACCTCACAGCTATTGAGAATCTATAATGTTTATGGAGTGCTTTCAGTGCCTAGAGTTTGATGAGTTAACAAAACCCTCAATTCTGTACACTATTTGCTTGTTATTATTCTGTCTTTTTAACACCCTGTAGATGTTCTTGCTTTCTTAGCAAATTCTAAAACTTTTATGCATGATGAATTGAATAACCTACAGATATCAACTTGGGCTCAACTACATATGTTACTAAGGAGTCTGTGTTGAAGCATCACACCCTGGAACATACTGTCTTGCACATAAAAATAAGTGGCTGCTCTTTTATTGTTGATCACAGAAGTTTATGGTGTGCTTTCTTAGGGCTCATTTTTGAAGATTGGATTTCCTCACAGAACTTCATCCAGCAAAGCTGTGTGGCTCTCGCTGGTAACACAATCAGAGCAGATGTGCTTTCCTGTATCTACTGCTAATTTATTTTTAAAACTTATCAAGTAAGTTGGATAAATTGAAAATATCTCATCTTTAACCTATACTTGGGAGGAGGCTAAGGCAGGATGGTTGCTGTGAGTTTTAGGCAAGCCTGGGCTACCTACAGAATTCTAGGCCAGCCTGGGCTACACAGTCAGACTTTGTCTCAACAAACCAAGATAAATAAAAATAAAGTGCCTAATATTTTTATCCTAATATTAAAGCTACTCAAAATGTTTTATTTACATTTATTTATTTTATGTGTGTTTTTGTTTATGTGTGGGCACATGTACCGTGGCACAATGTGTACTGAGGAAAAGTTGTGGGAGCCGGTCCCCTTCTTCCATCCTGGGTTCCAAACTCGGGTTATCTGCCCGCGCAGCTGAGCCATCTCACCACTCCTCACAGGCACCATCTTCGTACCTGAACCTGCTTCGTCAGTTCTCTCAAACTCCACCCCCCCACATCAGCTTCATCCATGATGGGCAGAGCATTCATCCGTGGATGATGTCGTGAACCAGAAAACTGACAGGGTCCCAGTTTCCTGGGAGCAAATAGGAAAAATGGGAGAGGAATGAGGGTTTGACTTGTAAGGACTGATGTGATTGTGTTATCAACTGACTTGTGTGTGGACCTCGAGCAATCTGGGCTTTTATATTTATTAAGCTGGCCTTCGGTTACAACATATTGAAACTTAATGGTCTGTGTTATGGTGCAGCCAACAGCCACAGGCCTCAGCTCTCCTTAGCTGCCTAACTTCATTGTGAGCACACCCAGCAATTCATTTATAATTTAACTTTTACAGAATAAGCAAATCAATTGCACTATGAATAATTTAAGCCCAATAAAACATCTCATAGCAGTGGCAACAGAAATCTAGCTCAATATATTCATAAATGTCAAATCATCTGTTTTCACTAAGCTGTTGAGATTGCTTATAAAACATTATCTCATTCAGAGTTAAGCAGTTTTTCTATGAGTGTATGTCCACCTAATAAATAACATCTTAGAAATGATATAGAATGTTTAATATGTGATTTTTTAAACTTCGTCTAGAGCAGGACATACCTGCAATGTCTAAATTCAAGAGGATAAAGCAGCAAAAATGCTGTGTGAACCAGGCTCAGTGGCACATTACTATAATCCCAACACTCAGGGAGGCAGAGGCATGTGGATCTCTGTGAGTTCGAGGCCAGCCTGGTGTACAAAGAGAGTCCAGGACAGAAAAACCCTGTCTTGAAAAAAAAAACAAAAACAAAAACAAAAAACCAACCCTCCTCCACTCCCCCCCCCCAAACAAAAGGATGCCGTGCTTTCAAGGCCAACCTGAGCTATTGTCATCCCCATAATATGAAACAGAAGATAAAACTTTTTGTTTCCAACTTACAAACTTAAATTGTGAGCCTGTTTCTTAACTTCCTTAAAATAGCTTTCAACGAGAGTCAAAGGGGTTGGGAGTCATCTGCGACCGTCACATCTCATCAGTCTAGAACAATAAACACGTGATCCTCCTGCCTCTGCCTCCTTCAGCAAATCCAAATCCTAAAGAAACTAATCAAGAAGGAGGAGTCTGGCTAAGATGCTCAATCCCCATTCAGAAAGGCAAAGAGGATGGACATCAGAAGAGGGAGAAAACAGGAAACAGGACAAGAGCCTGCCACAGAGGGCCTCTGAAAGGCTTTGCCCTGCAAGGGTATCAAAGCAGATGCTGAGACTTATGGCCAACCTTTGGGCAGAGTGCAGGGAATCTTATGAAAGAAGTGGGAAATAGTAAGACCTGGAGAGGACAGGAGTAACAGAACCAAAAAGTCTGGGCACAGGGGTCTTTTCTGAGACTGATACTCCAACCAAGGACCATTCATGGAGATAATCTAGAACCCTTGCACAGATGTAGCCCATGGCAGTTCAGTGTCCAAGTGGGTTCCCTACTAAGGGGAACAGGGACTGTCTCTGACATGAACTGATTGGTCTATTCTTTGATCACCTCCCCCTTACCAGGACACAGAGGAAGACAATGCAGCCCGTCCTAATGAGACCTGATAGGCTAGGGTCAGATGGAAGGGGAGGAGGAACTCCCTTATCAGTGGACTGGAGGAGGGGTAAGGGCAGAGAAGAGAGAGGGAAAGTGGGATTGGGAGGGGGAGGGAGGGAGCTACAGGGGGCATACAAAGGGAATAAATTGTAACTAATAAAAATTAAATTTAAAAAAGGGAAAAATAAACACAAGACAGAGTCAATACGCAGACAAATAAAATCAGTCCTCCTGGCCAACAGAGGCAAAACCAAAACAGGATACACTGGCCATGGGCCGACCTGCTTCTTCTTAGAATCACAAGGGGGATCCAATCCCCTGCAGGTGGGTTGGAGACATCTCTCGGATCCTATGGCCTGCGGCCTTCCAGCAGCATGTCTGCCTGAGACCTCCCAAGGCAAAAATAGGTTTACAAGTTTACAGGTTGGGCCCAAGTCAGGGACACCACAAATAAACAGGGCAAACAATAACACTTACTGGCCAGCCACTGGCTCTACATGTTGGGGGTCCTTGGAGGTCTTGGGGATCCTGAGAGCCTCCAAATATTATGTTCAGATTGTGAAGACCCCCCAAACCACCAGGAGACCGACCATGCTTGCAAGGACAAAGGGCCTTTATTTTGGGCTTAAGCTCAGACTCTCGACTGTCACCAATGCAGTGGATCAGGGAGGAGAGCCCTGAGCAGCTGAAAAGCTGGGTTTTTGTAGTGGTTTGAGAAAGGAACGGGACTTTCCAACTTTGGCAGTTCATGACTGGTTCGGGTTTAGCAGAAGCAAGCTTGTCATAAACTTATTGGCTGCTGCTGATCCAGGAGATAGGGGGCCACTTCATGGAGTGTCCAAGAAACAAGGTGTGCCCAGGTAACAAAGAGTGCTAACAAAAAGTGCTCAGGGAACAGATTCATTTTGACTAGCTCAGCAAAGGTTTCTAACTAGCCTTTAATTTGACTAGTTCTGCAGTTGAGAGACCTTTCAAGACAGTTACTAGATGATTGTTTCTGATTTTCAGGGAGGTTACTGAGTTATTGTATCTCATTTCCACAGACTATAGTATCATGTTCTGAGAAACAGAAACAGGATATAAGCTACTGTGGGAACATTACCAGGAAACAAACTCGGGCTTACAGTTTCTTATGAAACCTGTCATGGCGGCACAGCTCCTTGGGCCCTTCAGTCCTGTATGTTTCCATGATAGTGTGAGTGTCCTGGCCAGCTTTAACTGTAAACTTGACAAAACCTAAAATTATTTGGGAGGAAAGCCTTTACTGAGAAATTGCTGGATCAGATTGGCCTGGCCAGGGGGATGGAGGAAGGAACTTTTGACTTGACATAGGAGGTCCCAATCCACAGTGGGCAGTACTATCCCTAGGCAAGGGTGCCTGACTGCTTAAGAAAGCTGCTGAGTGAGCAAGAAGGCAGCAAGATTCATTTGTTTTTCTCTGCCCTTGACTGTGGCTGTGCTGTGACCTGTTGCCTAATTTCCTGCCTTAGCTTCCACTCAACAATGGCCAGTAGCCTGACACCGTAAGCTTAGTAAACCCTTTCCTCCCCTAAGTCACCCCAACAGACATAGAACTACAGTGTAAAACCTTGTCTCGACAACAGAAATAGCACTTGGAATGCAGAGGCAGGTGGAAATCTGTGAGTTTGAGCCTGTCCTGATCTACACAGAGAGTTCTAGGCCGGCTCAGGCTACAAAGGGAGACCCTATCTGAACAAACAAACAAAAGCAAAACAAAACAAAAAAATACAACTGACTACATGCTTCGGTAACTTACAAAACAAAGTAATTGTATCAAGTATTTTTGCTTTTTCATTATTCTAATTAGCCTTGACAAAAAAATATGGGTTGTTATTTTCTCATTTTTTTTTACTTCATTTATTCATTTACTCACTAAATTATTGTTTAGTGTGAACTAATGCTAAAGAGAATCTTCCTATAACAGGAACAGTGTAGACAATGGTAAAGATGCACAGAGGTCATTCCCATGATGCTCAGAGTCTGTGCTGAAGAGGAAAAATAATTTTAAACAACTGCAATTAATACAATTAATTGTATTAAGTTAACACGGGGAAGTGTTTACTTTGTACACTGAAATGGGTAATAAATAAGACAAGTATAGACAAGTTTCCTTCAATCTGGAAAGCTGTAAATTGGTAGCAGACATTAAAATTAGAAATAAAATAGGCACACACGGCTGTGACTAAGCTGCATACGCCTGAAGGAAAAAACCAATTTCTAAAAACCAGGGCTGTGGAAGAGGGAATAGCAACTTTCAGCAGCATTTCCACCCTGATGCGGGCCCTGCTGGCTTAAATTCTGCAACCTGACTCTCACGTTTACGAGACAGTGTCTAATTAATTGGCCTGGTAATCCCTAAAACAAGGCTGTAGATGGCGCCATCACTTTGACCATTCGCTGTATGGTTTTGTTTGTGGGATTTTGGTAGATTCCTACCGGCCTGTCTTAGATCGCACATCTTGGGAGATTTATTATCATTCATCAGTTTTCCGTCTCTTTTCACCTTACAAGGATCTCTATAGACGTTTTCTCAGGAGGAAGTCAGCTCAGAAACCCGAAACACATTTAAAGTCACTTAGTCGCTAGGCAGCTGGCACAGGAGAAAGGGCACCACCACCCGCTGTGTCTCCGGATCCTGAATTTAGAAGCTGCACCAGTGATTTATTTACGCTGTGAGCTGATGCCTGCTCCTCTCTGTAAGAACACCAGGTGAATTGCTACCAGTAGGTTAAGCCCAGTTACTTTATTCTAAACCGGGTATAAAATGCCCTCATAAAAGAAAAAATGATGCTGTTGACTAGGGCAATTAGGGCAATCTGGCAACCACCCTGGGGCTATCTGCTGCTATCCCGTTTACACTCTTCCTGTTAAGTATGATTTCGAAATCAAGAGCACAGGAAGTAAAAGTCAATACATCTGACTGATCAATGGATGGCTAATAATGTATTAAAAATAAACACAATGGAAAAAAGAAGAGCCACCATGAGTAGAATGAAGAATGAAGCACACAAATAAATATGCAAGAAAAACACTCTCCACACAGAAATTCAAACATTGCATCATACTTGATAAATGTAACAGTTATGACCTCCAATTAACTAAGACAATTTTTAAATTAAATGAATACATATATATTAACACACACACACACACACACACACACACAACACACGCACACAAAACCAAAACAGAAAGTAAATGAATGAAATGCTCCCTCCTTGAAAATAGCACTTACCAGTTTTTCTTCAATTCTTCTTAGCTTCCCCTGGGCAATTTAGAGACAACCCAACTGTAACATGGGAGTAGAAACTGGAATTGTTGACGGTTCCTTGTGATGACGTTCATGAGAAGTATGCTTGTTTTCCTTTCTGGCTCCAGGCACTGTGCTGGACATTGAACTCGGGGTATCTGGAAAGACAGAATGTTCTTCCTTTTCAGGGTTACAGACTAAATCAAACAGTGCGTTGACTGTAATGTAGGAGATTATAGGCGTTGTTGCTTTTGAAGCATTATCATTTATTTTTATATCAGGTAGATGATTTTTTTTTTAAGACAATGCCTTATGTAGGCCGGGTGGGCCTCGAATTTGCAATTGTCTTGCCATAGCCTCTCACATGCTGCAGTTCTAGCAAGGGACACCAGGCTCAGGTTCCTGACCAGAGAGAAGAAGGAAGGGTAGCACATGAGAATAAAGCATAATGACACATGCATATAAAAAAGTCGTTATGAAGCCTATTGCTAAGTATGCTAACCTAAAAACAAGAAAAAAGATAATTATCAACTGGATAGTAATAATTGTTGTTGATTTTTAAAGTAGCTTTTCTTTGGTATTTATAGACACGTAAATGTATAAATATGTTTATACATTGAATCAACGTGTAATCATTGAAAGCCTATATTGAATCTTAATTTGTTAGGAAATATCAGTGTAACTATTATACATAAGTCTTAACTCTTAGAAGCAGTTTTTAAGTTTTTTGCTATTTGACACTTTCATATATTTTTGTGATTAAATTTAGTTATTTTCATGCCCTATACTCCTCTCTCACCCATTGCCCTCCCCCACAGGAGACCATTGACTCAACAACCCCTCATACTTTCATATCTCCTCATGGGTGACCCCCTGAGTTTAACTCATTAGTGAGGACTGAGGGGAACTTGGCAGGAGCTACTGCCTTACATTCTCTTGTCTGTGTCTTCTTACGAAATAAGGCTGATTCTTTCCTCTGCACATGGAAAGAGGATCTTTCACTCCTTCTTTTTCACATGAACGTCTCATGGCCTGTGTCAGGAGTGACCTTCCTCTTTCCTTTGGTTTCTCAGATGTCAACATACCTTATCTGGGGAGAGGGTAGAATGTCCTCCTTCTCACCATGCTGCGTTGCAAAGATTGCATTATTGAATTGAATGACTAGTGGAGAATAAGGATAAACATGGTCCCTCTATGACACAGTCAGGAAAAGTCAGTAAGACTTGTGCGGGAGACTGTGCAAGGAGTCTTACTTGCACAGTAAGTTAGTAACTCACAGAGTAAGTTTCACTTACTCTGCTGAGGGCTCTATTGTCTCCATCCATGTTAGACCTTGAGAAGCACATACTCATTTTCAGAGAGCAACCCCTCCTACCTTCCTCCACTACACCTGGGAGACCCATCATGGCGTCCAAGCAACTGAGGGTTTTATTCCAAAGGACTGATAGGTCCGATAGCCTACCCAAGCTCGATTCTCTCATTGTAGCTTCTCAGGTCAGAGCTGAGTTTGTTATCTCATGATCAGGAAGAATGAGGAGTTTTTGAGATCCTGTCTGGAAAACCAAAACAGAGCAAAAAGCCAACTTGGCAGCAGGTAGTAGGTAAACCCACTCTTACAGCAGTTATGTTTGGAATCTGCAACACAGTATCTTTTCACTGCCCTTGGCATAAGAGTTCCACTACCTTGAACAGTTCCTCAAGGACAAATGTTCAGGGCGATCATCCTGATCATCCTCTCTCTCTTTCACAGTCTCTGGGAGTTTCAGGTGAGTGCATTGCTTCATGGTGTCCTTGCCTCCTGTCACAAAGATGAGAAGTTTATTAGTTTAACAAGTGCCCATGGCTCACTCATGTATGCTAACATATCATCTGCAAATAGTAATATATTGACTTCTTTCTTTCCAATCTGTATCCCCTTGATCTCCTCTAGTTGGCTTATTGCTCCAGCTAGGATTTCAAGTACTATGTTGAAGAGATATGGACAGAGTGTGCAGCCTTGCCTTGTCCCTGATTGCAGTGGAATTGTATTAAGTTTCTCTCCATCAGTTTGATGTTGGCAATAGTCTTGTTGCATATCATCTTTATTGTGTTTAGGTATCAATCAATCTGGCACTTTCTCAGAAAACTGGGACTAGCCTTGCCTCACGAGCCAGCTATACCACTCCCAATAGACATATACCCCAAAGACACTCCACCATACAACAAGGACACTTGCTCAACTATGTTCATAGCAGCTTTTATTCATAATAGCCAGAATCTGGAAACAACCTCAACTGAAATGTCCCTCAACTGTGGTAATGAGTTTCTTTAGTAGGTAATGAGTTTCATTACCTATTCCGTTAGGGAATGAGCTTCTTTGTAGATAACCTTCCTGCAAGTGTCACCACCTCTTGGCAGTTGTAGGGTATTTAATACATATTTATGGAATGCACACAAGCAAGGATGCGTGCATGCAAGCAGAATTCCAACAAACCAACGGTGAATCCAACAGTTTACGTAGGCCACGCCAATTAGTCATGTCAACTTCAGTGGGGAGTATAATAACGATTTTTTAAGTCTCTAATCTATGTATCACTAATAGAGTTGACCTAAAACAACAACCTTGTACTATACAACATTTCAAATTTCTTCGGAATTTACAACCTCAGAAACAGGATCTAGAGGCAAAAAAGTGGGAAATTACTCCAGTGTGGTTTTCATTTCCTGCTTTGTGCAATGTCTAGACTACTTAAGCTGAGCTCCATAAACCTCAGCAAAGGGCTGTGTGAGGTTTGGCTTAGAGATCTTCACCCTGGAAGTCATTTTAATTGGAAAGAACATTCAAGTCCTCTGCCTACTCGGAACCCTGTGAAACAATGAAATATCACTCTCATCCAGAGAATCTGGATGAAGACGGATATACTCAATTAGACTTCAGCACTTGTGACGTCCACAGAAGACCTGTGCAATCAGAGAAAGGTATCCACTTTCTTCTTATGGCGCTTTCATTCTCATTAACTGAAATAACAGAAGGGGAGATTCTTGATTTGTACGACTTCCTGAAAAATGATATTGGTGTATATATATGTAATATATACGTAGTTTTAAAGGCTGTTGGAAGTCATCATAGACCCTTTGAATGTTCCCTGAGCCTCTTTTCCTGAAAACTACCCAATGACTTCCACCAATGGTTTTTGGTTTGTGGCAGGACGCAGGACTACTCTGCTCTACAGATGCTTCCTCGATGGGAGGTAGGGCTAGTAACACAAATAATGGACAAATATGCAGTAGTTTTAGGAGAGGGGCTTGCTGCTTGTCTCATAGTAAGTGGTGAGGGGGTCAAGAAACAGCTAAGTGAACAACCTGTACAATCATACAACGTTTAATGCTGAAGTGGCAGGGGGTGAAATCATAGAGGATTGTATGGCAAATAAAAAAATGAATATATCTTTGGTTAAGCCCAAAGAGAATCCAAGAGTCACAGGGTCCCAAATCCCAAATTTGATATACTTTGTGATGACAGATTAATTTGAATTTTTAAATGTTATTAATGAAATGTTAGTATATTGGTGATGGAAAACATGCTAGACAAAAATGTTCCATTAAAGGGAGCTTATCTTAAGACAGAAACAAACAAGGTATAGAGGATGGTAAGGCATCTTCTCATGGAGTGAGTGTTTTTGGGTCACCTGTTGGGCAGTTCTGTGACTTGGGTTTCTGCTGTTGGTGTCTTAACCTTAAAAAAAAAATCAGTTCACTGCTATTTTGAAGGAGGAGATGACTCACAGGTTCTGACATCACAGTTTGCTTCCTTCTGCTTTTTGGTGTTTACATGATGCAATTACTTTCCTGTCTTAACCACGTACAAAATTTCTTTCTTGTGCAATTTGGCTGGAAAATACATTGAATGAAGGAAGAGGCAAGGTGTATGTGCTTATTCTGTGTAAACTAAAGTGCTTATAATTACTAGAAAGGAGTGCTTCCAGGCACTCTTAGCTCCCTTCCAACAACAATATTTGAAGGATCCAATTTCACAACTGGAAAAAAAAAACAAATTAAAAAAGAGCCTACAGAGAAAATAATTTGTCCAAATCTTGCACCAAATAAATGAAAATGGAAAGCTGTCCTTAGTAATTGGTGCTATTTCTCTTATGAAAGCTGTTTGCTATATGAACAAGTCGGGCTTCAGGGAATGAATAACGGCTAGACCTATGTTCTCTCCAGTGAGCCTGTGATTGAGGCATGCACAGATGGTCAGGCAATGATAGCACAGCTAAAGCAACTGAAGAAGAGACATCTGAAGTTGGGAGACAAGACTCTCACGCTACAAGAAGATTCACAGACTCTAAAGTTGCTAGAGCAGAAAGGCTGATGACCCCTTCAGAACCGCCCCCATTTCAGTGAGCTCAGCAATTAAAGGGCTTCATAGTCTCCCCTTATCCTCTTTCTTATCCTACTGCTTCCTAGAAAGCCGGGCGTCAACTACCCCTTGGCGGCGCATTGTGGTGGTTTTGGGAATCCTGTGCGTGGTGGTACTAGTGGTTGCTGCAGTCCTGGGTGTCCTGGGTGAGTATGGATGAGGGAGGTGTATGCAGTTGCAGACAATGAATACGCAGTTATTCTGTGCCAGGCTTTCTCTCAAGGGCTTGGCATGCATAACCTCAATTAATCTGTACATTAATCTCATTGAGTTTGTGCTATTATTTTTTGATTCACTTATACGAGAACGGAGAGACTGGAAGACTGACCATTCCACAGTAAGAAGCTAGTTAGTGGTGGGATGATTGGTAGAAATGCAGATGATGTACATGATAAAACACATATTCTTAAGCATATTGCTCTATTATTCCACATGGATAGCTGGTTTTTTAAAAGTGAAGTTTAAATAAAGTATAAATTAGTGGAGGGAAACTTGCAGAGCTAGAGAGGAAAACACAGCCATGCTGTTACCTTCCCTAGGAGGTAGCTATAGGAAACGAGTTTCACGTAATTTTTGTGAGCCTAGTGATACATGGAATTTCTCTTACACATGGTCTTTAATAAAAAAAAAATCTTGACTCTACCAAGTATTACCTGAGGCACTTAAAAATTACTAAGCAGGTATATTGTAAAGAATGAACAGATCTCTTAAGGTTTCTTTATTTCGTGAATCCAGTGTCAATAAAGTTGAATGATACCTTCAGAGAGTCTTCATAGCTCATAATTAGTCAAATGCTTATTGAGTACAAAAATATTTTATGTATTACAAGCTGGGTAATTCTCAAAGAGCTGCCATTTTTAAATAATAGAAGAAAGCAAAAGGAGTATTATTATCACTAAGTTATTATTTCAAATCTTTTACAGTTGCAGTTAGATCACTGTCATTTCCTTCTTGCTACCTTCTTCATAGAATTTACTTATTCATTTCCATATATTTAATATATCATCTATGTATCAGCCATATGACTTTGTCTTTTTAAAATTTTTTGGTTGTGAGCCTAGCCTTTAACGGCTGAGCCATCTCTCCAGCCTGGCTCTGTCTTTTTATCAGGAACGTATCATTAATTTATCATTAATCACAGATACCCCTTATGTGCTTCCACAGAATATGGGTGCTGGCATTTCAATTTTCAAACACAGCAGAATGACTTTCTTTTTTTTTCCTGTCACTGTTGTTGTTCGTGATATATGAAGCATTTTGGAGATTCAATTCAGGGAGAAATCCAGAGGAAAGAGCCAACTTCCCGTCAAGAAATAAAGAGAACCACAAGCCCACAAAATCATCTTTAGATGAGAAGGTGGCTCCCTCCAAGGCGCCCCAAACTACAGGCAAGGGCAGAACTAAGGGAGCAATGGAATCCTGGATTCCAGAGGTTCATTTCCTGGTGCTGAGGTGTGGGGTGGGGAATATGTTTGTGTCTAAGAACAGCACATACAAGGCACACAGCCCTAACGGCATTTTCTTAGCATAACATGACTGCCAGACACTGGATAAAGTGACATCACAAATCCACAGCTCTTGCACTTATTAAAAGGATCAGTAACCACTTTTGTCTCAGGATGTGTGTTGAGACCTACTGGATATGATATAATTTGATGCATCGGGAGGCTCAGTATTTAGTGCCTTTGTGGAACTGATATTTTCATAATGGTATTGTTAGAATAACATAGACATAAGGAAAAAGAAATGCCAGGGAAAGTGAGGGAGGGATACTGAAGACAAGAATGCAAATGCTAATAACAATATGCAGAAGAAATACATAACTCACCAAAAACTCTGGTTGAAAGTATCCAATCATAGAATTTCATTGACTTCGTAACATTTTTCTACACTCAGCCTCTGTTTCTGATTGCATCATAACTGATGACAATATTTTTCCTTCAGCATTTCATATCTGGATTTACCTCCCCACTGCTTTTAGCTAATGAAACACAAGAGAGTCTTTGAAATATTAGTAATTACATTTATGCCCCTCCATAGAATAAATTAAGTCACGTGGAACTACTGTGTGTAGCGATTGATTTTGAGTGTATGTGTTTTAGGGAGAGTCAGTAGACAAAGGGAATGTGGACCTAAATTTAAAGTAATGGAAGAGATAAGCCAAGTTGTCTGTTTAGGACTCCGTAATTACTCACCAGATTTTAAATTAATTTTTTATGTGTATGAGTGTTTTGCTTGCATGTCTGTCCGTATAGCTCTTGCATGCCTGGTACCTCAAAGGCCAGAAGAGGATGTCAGCTCCTCTGAAACTGGATTTATAAACGTCGTGAATAGTCATGTGAGTGCTGAGAACCAAACCTAGGTCCCCTGGAAGAGTAGTCAGTGCTCTTAAGCACTGGACCAATTCGTCAGCCTCTTAAATGAACAAATGGAGTTTAATATATTCTATAAAATAGTGTCTAATTTTTATCAAAAATTAAGTATGTGTTAATAAAATATGTTAATGAAAACAGCACTAAAATAATTAATTGGTGTACTGTGAACTTCATGATATTAATTTTCTTTCCAGGACTTTTTCCTGGACTCTGCCCCGCTAGTTGGACCATGCATGAGAAGAGCTGTTATCTGTTTAGCATGTCACAAAATTCCCGGTATGGAAGTAAGAGATACTGCTCCAGGCTGGGTGCTCATCTACTGAAAATAGACAACGCAAAGGAATTTGTAAGCACAAACTTCTGCTCTAATTACCTGGGGTCCATATTCAGCAGGGCCAGAGGGATCCCCGAGCTGACAACGTTAATATCAATGTTCTACATAACTGCAAAGTTCTGCAGTAGTCATATAAAGTACATAACACGTGATTTTATTTTTAATTAATTGGTTTGAAAAGAAACCACATCTAACTTTAAAATAACCAAGGCTTGCAAGGTAGCACTTGCCACGATGCTTGACCTGAGTTTGATCCCCAGAACCCATATAATGGAAGGGGAGGAACGACTTCCACAGATTGCCCTCTGACCTCCACATGCCACACAACACACATGCACAAAACAAATAAAGACGTATAAAAATATTAAAACAATAGCCAGGCATGGTAGCGCACACCTTTGGCCCCAGCACTCAGGGAGGCAGTGGCAGGGGATCTCTGTGAGTTTGAGGCCAGCCTGGTCTACAAAGTGAGTCCAGGATGGCCAAGGCTACACAGAGAAACCCTGTTTCAGAAAACCAAAAATAATGTTAAAACAAATAATTTAAAACAAACTTTATAATTGCTTGAATGTAGTACCAAGAATTCTTAATTTTTTGTATATTTGTATTTCCCTTTTCAAAGTCAAAATATAAGAGAAAAAAATGCCCACTTCTTATTTAAGTGTCATGAAAGACATCAGCAATGATAATATACATTTATAAATTGTTTATTCTTTATAAAATACTGTGAAAGACAAAGAGGTATTGTTTTTTCTTTTCTTTTTTAATTTTGAGAGCTAGTTTCCATCGTAGCCAAGACAAACCTAGAACCCACTAGGTAGACAAGACTGGCCAGAAATTCCTTCCAAGTGGCAAAGAGGACAAAAAATTAAGTCTCATATAGGTGTGTGTGTACACATATATACATACACATATACATTCATATATATGGTTGAAAAGAGAAACAGCAAGTTGTTATGAACGTTGGCCATCAGATATTGATAACAAACAACCTGACGCCCTATTAACAAGAACCTGTATAGAGACGGGGGACCCGGAACACGCTTTGAAGCGCGGTCATCCCATTTTGTGACCAGTTCCGAGTCTTCACTGAAACCTGGATTGTTTCATCCTAACACATGCAGTACCAGGCTGGGGATGTAGATCTGGGGTGGAACGCTTGCCTAGCACCTGCCTGGGTACCCGGGTCTCATCACAGCACTGTGCTCCTCGGCAAAGCTATTATAAATTTATATTTTTGCGAAATATAAATATATTGTGCAAAAACTAATGGCCCATTCTCCGTGAAACTGCTTGGGAGCCGAACATTGCTGGATATTGTATAGTTCGTTGAATGAGGTAGAATGTTAGTAATTTGAGCGTATATTTTTCCCTTTGGTTTGTATGAGTGCTTCTGTGTGTGTATAAGTGCACTCGTGTGTGTGTGTGTGTGTGTGTGTGTGTATGTGCGTGTGTGTTTATGTGCGTGCCTCTTTGTGTGTGCATTCGTGTGTGTGTATCCACTGAACCAGCAAACCCCAGGATTCTCCTGTCTTCCCCCCCTCCGGTACGGGGAGTTAAAGGTATGCACACCTGGCTTTTTAACATGGATCTCAGGAATTCAAACCAAGGTCCTCATGTGTTTTCAGCAAGCACTCTTACCCACTGAGCTATCTCCTTAGCCCACACTCTTCACTGCCATTACGCTCTTGATGGGAAAATTGACAATGGCTCTCAAACGAGGAACTACTCCTCTGTAGACATTCAATGATATTCAAAGACTGGCAGTGCTCTCTGGAGGGTCATCTTACATGAACATCCCTCTTTGAAAGGATTTGCTCATCTCTGAGTGCCTGTAGCATCGTCTCAGGCTCCCCCTGATGTGTGTCTGTATTCTCGTTTTCACTGCAGGAGTTCATCGAAAGCCACACGTCTTCTCGCCGTGTGAACGCATTCTGGATAGGCCTTTCCCGCAACCAGACTGAAGGGCCATGGTCCTGGGAGGACGGATCACTATTCACTCCCAACCTGTAAGTTCCTGTAGAGACGTGGAGAGCTGGAAGCCCGGTGTGCCGTTGTTAAGATCCTGCTTCCCTTTTTTTTTAGCTAATGAGAAAAGGATGAGTCAGGGTGGAGGGAGAGGGAGAAAGGGAGATAGGGATGAAGAGAAAAGGACGGAGGAAGGCTGTAGAGGATAGTTACCGGGTGCTGTTGACACAGGAGTTCCCATGGCATCTGGTCCAGGTGAGGAGAGGCACTGCTGATCTCTGCAGTTTTGTGACTAAGATCATGCATGGGCTTCCCAGTCAGAGTTCAGTCTAAGGTAATGATCGACCTACTCACTGGGCACGAGGCATTAGACAAATCTCTACCCATCTTTCAGAGCCACATTCTTTATCCGAAACAGAGGCTAGAAAGCTATCCCTTAGAATGCATGGTGAGGTAAAAGGGCATAAAAGTAAATTCATTAGCATCAGTGTTTCGCACACAGCCAATAAGATTTATATTGAAAACACCCACACAGACCCTTTGGATATTTTTAAGACTTTATCTGGACATTTTGAAGCCACATGAAAAGGCATACGCAGATTTAGAATTGTTGCATCTTTTTATTTGACGTTACCTTTCTTTTTTTATCCTAATTTCACAATTTTTGTTTTGATCTTTGTTTACTTCTCATATTTTTTTTTCAGTTCATCTGTCTTTTTGTCACTTGCAGCTCATTTTAAATTTTGTTATTAATAATTTTAGCTTGGTGCTTTTAAAATCGACCTGTCACCAATTTGCAGCGACTATCTTGCTCACGATATTCTCAGTACTCTCTATTAACTCCTAGAGTCCTCTCAGGACAGCTGTTTTAAGATCTGTACTTGCTAGCACTGTGTGCATTTTATTTTTCTCTTGTGCTTCACTTAGTATGGTTCGTTTTCTTAACTTGTGTTTAACAAGCGCTTATCGACATTGCCTCATGAACTGTTTAAGGATTTTCGTATCTGAGTAGCATCTCGTTTGCTTCCTGCAGAGAATGAAAAGCTCACTCCCCCACCCCCACCCAAGGCCACATCAGCAGCGCTCAGCTACCTCACCTCCAGCGCTGCCATCCAAATGAATTCATTAACAACCCACAGAACACACATCTCCGTCTTCCGCAGGATGCATTCATCTTGACTTGTTTTCCAACGGCAACCGTGCCATGAGATGGTTCTCAGTAAATTCACAAATTGCACTTTAAATGTTACCACTCCCTGGGTTCCAGGCTGTAACTGGAGTGTTGAGCACATTTTCAGAAAACACTAGTCACAATTCTCCCTGAGTCTTGGGTCCACGTGCTTGACCTTAGCCTCTGCCATTCCTAGAGCAGGGTTTCCCAGTCTGCCAGCCACAGGGTCGAGCAGAGGCAGCCAATCAAGGTAGTTGACCAGGTGTTGACCTTTGCACTATGGCCTAGTGATGGTTCCTGAGTGTGACTAATTGGCATGGATCTTTATTTTATGCAACCGTTAATAGTAGCATTTCTTTTTTTTTTTTAAGTCATTTTCTTACCTTAATTACAAAGACAAGTCTATTACCATTTGAGGACTAATACAATCTAAATTAAAGATTCCCTTTCTAATAATTTAGGTGCCTCAAAACTGTTTTTACCAATGTCCTTAAACTTTCCAGCTCCATTAAAGGCTTCTCTGGGTCCCTGATTGTTTTAATTTCCTCATTGTATTTCCCTTTGACAGGTTTGAAGTCAGAAATACAGCCTCCCAGGAAAGCATAGCACACAATTGTGTGTGGATTCACGGGTCAGAGGTCTACAACCAAATCTGTAATATTTCCGCATTCAGTATCTGTGAGAGGCAGCTGTAAATGAAATGTCTGTGAGAGTGTAAGGATGGCCTACACAGCAACAACAACAGAACAGGGAAAGAGAAATACTGAAAATCAGAGAAAATGCTAAAATGCTAAGTGTGGGGCACGGGTGTTGTGCCCCCGGGGAACCCGGCACTTGGCATGGAGCTAGAGCAAGATCCAAAGGTGTCCGGACAGCAAAATTCTCAGTCTTGAGACCAGTAGAAGTAAAAATCACTCCCTCCTTGTTCTGTGCCTGCATGCCCCAGCGCACATAACCCTTCGACAACCGCCCTTGCAATTCTTGAGTTAGTCATGTACCCTAGCACCTGAATTCCTCTCCTTGCACATAAAGCATCCAGAGTGTATCAGCCACAGCCAATCATATACACCCACCCTGAAAACCTCTTCCTACACCCCAAAGTTCATATAGCCCCTTTCCCCCCTCGAGTAAAGTGTACATAAGCTATTTCACTGAATACTGTCTAAGAGAGCTATAATATTAAAGTCCTTGGAGAAGACATTCTCCCCCAGCGCTCACAGCCGGACCTGGATCTTTTTCAATTGAGATGGAAAAAAAAAAAGGCAGACCCACCCATTCCATCTTCATCCTTCCCATCCCGGTGTGCAGCGGTGCCTGGACACCTCGAGGGAAGAAGCAGACCACAGGACCACAGCTAGGAGAACTTGAATGAAGAAGCTGAGGCTCCTGTACTTGTCAGTTCATAAGGAAGGCGGCACCATCTTCCAGTTTGTAAGCCACTAAGTGTGGAGTGAAGGCAGCTTAGAAATACAGAGAATGAGTGAACTTGAGGTACCCAGACCCACATGTTACAACGATGGCAAAACCCCTACACCCCTCAGGGAACATTGTAGAGGAGGGGAAGATTGTAAGAGCCAGAGGACCAGGATGCCTACTGCTTGTGTCTTCTGGACAGGACAGGGAAGGGGCGTCCAGGAAGTATCAGTGATATAGTCCATTAAACAAGTCCCGCACAATGAGAGCTTCAATTAGTATGCCAACATGGATGTAACAGTTTCACCAGATCCTATCCCCTACCTGAAGAACTGCAGACAATTCATGATGTGAAAATTGGAGGAAGACCTTTCTCCAGGAACAATCCTCCTGATGTGTTCCTGAATCCAGAGCAGTCCACACTAAACACATGCAGAGACCAGTAAATGGACTAGTAGGATACACACACATGTTATTCAAAAAATGTTATTTGCTCAGTGTCTAGCAGCACATCAGATATACACAGAAGGTAAAATGCTCTTCTAAATTAATAAGTGAATAAGTGAAGGAAGAAAATCTTCACTGCAAATAAAGCTTTTATTTTCATCCACACCATCACTATTAAAATGGTCATCATCCAAAAGCAGTGACCCCAACTTCTTCCTCACTCTTTCCTCAACTAGATAACCCAGAGAATGTC
>REGO01000488.1:477912-492289 GCA_010120015.1 Rhombomys opimus | reverse complement strand
AAGTATGATTGGAATGTGTTTTCCCCGTGTTCTTGTTAGCTTCTAAGATTCTCTATTAATTCTTCCTGTGTTTCCAGTGGGGATTTCCAAATTCCTGGGGAGCCGTTTGTAGCTTCCTTTTACTGATTATTATGTGGGCAGAAATTGTGCTAAGTCCACTGAATTGTTCACTTGAAAATGATTGATTTTATGTCACTTTCATCTCAATTGAAAAACAGCTTATTAAAGTATCTTCTGCTTCTGAATAAACAGCCGATGTGTAGCAATTACTAACATAATTTGCCTTCTCCCTAAAAGGGTTGAGTAATACTAGGTAGGCACTATGTATACTAGACAGTTTTTCGTAGAAGCATAAACTTGGGTTCTTTAAAATTTTAGAAAGTCTCAGAGAAAAACATATACATTTCTGTGAGGCTTGCTCTCATCACTTAATATTCAAATCTGAATTGTCAACATCTGAAAATATCGTAGAGGGAAGAGTGATAAATACAAGAGAAATATGATTAATTAGCTCAAGTAGTTAAAGCACAGGATGGGATTTTTGAGGAGACATGAATGTCATGTGTGTGCACACATGAGCTCATGTGTGTATGTATGTATCAATGTATGAATGTGCTCACTTACCTGTGCACATGTGGAGCAGAGGTTGATATTCCATGTTGTCCACTATCACTCACCACCACCTTCTTTGTTGGGACAGGATCTTCCACTGAGCTAGAACTGACTGTTTCCTTATGTCGGCTGTCCGGCCACTTTCCTGTTCCATCTCTTTTCCCCTCTCATCCAGCCCTGGCAAACGTAGGCCACTGTAAATGGCTTCTATGTGGTCAGTGGGAATCCCAAATTGGATTAGCATGCTTACTCAGCAGCTACTGAGCCACCTCGTCAGCCTGAGGTGCACGTATTTTAATTTTAGTTTCGGTTTGATTGAGACTTTCTAAGTTCCCATAACGGAACAGATGAGTTCAGGAAACCATTATCATCAAAGACAATACGTCAGATGCTGAAATCAAGATTTCCTCCCAAGAAAAGGCCGCTGAGAAATCTCGCAGTGTGTAGGTAAAAGATCAAATAGAACCAGAGTGAAGGTATCAAGGGAACTGCTCCAGGTGGTCCAGGGTGTACTGTTAGCTGACACGCCGACAGCCTGTTTACATGGCAACACACATGGGAAAGTACATGTAAATGGAAACACACACACACATCCGTCCAAGGGACAGAGATGGGATAACAGCTCCGGCTGAACTCAAGTCTAAAGGATGAGTTCCAGATGGCTAAACTTGAGGGAACGCCTACTGACAGACTCCTGTGTTCGCTTGCCTTGGGTACCACAATAATTTGGGGGGTTGCCCCTAATCTTTATCTCTGTCCCTCTACGCTGTGTTTCAAACTTATCGGAGTAGCTCTGTTAAATTCAAATACAGTCACAGTCACAGTCATGTCAGGTCTCTACTAAAAGCTCTCATTGACTTAGCATGTTTCAAATTAAAAACAAAATATAATAGCAAAAAAGCCTTTATAACTGTCTTTAAGATTGCATGTGCTCTAAGTCCCTCCTCCTTTGGGGTACCTCTGGCTTTTCTACTTCTCCGGCGAGGATGCTGGCTTCTCTATGGTGTCTTGGATGTTTCCACCGCAATGTCTTTGTGATTTCTCTTTCCTCTTTCGACGAGCCTCACGGAGATGGCTGCAGAGTCTTCGGTCTTATTTCCGAAGTCTGCATATGTATCACTTCTTAAGTGAGGTATCCCCTGGGTACTATTTCAGATCACCAGCCTTCTTCCACTGTGTTCCTGTGCTCCTTAGTCCTTTATACATTTGCCTCAACATTTGCAGCAGTCAAATTTTCTCCTTAGGAGGTAAGGGTTTGAAAGAGCCAGAGACTTTTGCATCCAAAAGACTTTGTCCTTACAGCATAGCATGCTTTACAAAGTATTTTCTGCTGTTGAAATAAATATTTAAAGAACACAGGACAAATGGCCACGTATGTGGTCCAAAAATTAGCGAGGACCTACTTAAATAACTGTAACCTGACAAGCAGATCTCGTTACTGTTGTTCCTTGAGAAGCTTAATTGGTGTAACCCCCTCTGTCTACCTGCTCCGTTTGCAATTTCTTTCCCCTTCTCACACACTTTTCACACTTCTCTCCCTCTCCCACCTCTTTCCTTCCTTTCTTCCTTCCTTTCTTTATTTCTTCCTTCTCTTTCTTTTGTTCTTTCTTTCTTTCATTCTTTCTTTTTCCTTTTACAGTCTTTCTACATAGTCCAGGCTGACTTTGAACTTGGGATCCACCTGCTCAGCCCTGTGAACACTGGGATTACAAATGTGTTGCTGCCGTAGCTGCTCTGTAATTTTTAACATTCTGTCTCTTTAATACTTCATTACCCTCTGTGGTTCGCATACCTTGACCTTCAAACTTCTTACCGTCTTCTTCCATCTACAGCATTCTCATACTCAGCCCAATGCAAACAAACAGAAATATTTTTATCTTCAACTTTTAAACAAGTTACTATTCAATAAATGGTTTCCATTATAACTCATCTTAAATTTGTGATAAGCGGGCCAACAACATTCAGCTTGAAACACATATGAGTTCACGATCTGTGGGGCTTGGTCTTTTATATGTTCTGGATGCTCTAACTCTGTTTTTACACGGCATTGAATGTGCTTGTTTCAGCCAGCCATTACCCATGTGGAAAATCTTTGATAGAAGGATGAGAGTACAATAAATCATATTTGTGTAAATATACGAAGGCCTGACATCATACCTTTCAATATATGACGGTACAGTATCTCCCTTAGAGGATGCACCCCCACACCTCACCACTGAATTTGTCAATACCTTGATATTGAGCCAGATTTGTTACAAAAACATTTTTTATTATGTATGAATTATCTGGTCTTAGGTATTTAGTTGTGTAACACACACACACACACACACACACAATCAGGCTGATTCAGGAGGAACTGCTAGAAACAGTCTAAGTCAGTTTTCTCATTTCTTATCTTAACAAGTATAGGCACACATAGCTAGCTGCCTTGCAAAGTTGCACAGTGGTTAGTAACAGCGCTGTAAGCTGTGATTGCCAAGAGTGCCTGGTGTGTTGTAAAATGCAAAATCAAGTCCAGAAATTGTGAGGAGAACGTGCGGTTGACAACAGGAGAGAACTTCCAGAGTTAATCGGACCCTAGCCAGCTATGTGACCTCTGAAGAAATCACTTCACCTAGATAGGTTGAATAAAATCGAAGAACCGAATTGATTGGATGACCTCAGGGGTCTGCTGCGGGGTCGGACATCCAGTGAATGATGCACACTCTGCCTTGGAGACAGGAAGAGTCTCCCCCCCCTTCCCCAAAGGTACAGGTGAGTAAACAGCCTGGGGTGCATGCTGGGTAAGAAGCGGTCCAGTTCTGATTATGCTTTAGTGTGAGAGGTCCCTCAGTGCTCCTGGGACAGGCTCATCGTCTTCGTCTTGCAATTCTGAAAGACTTGTAAGCAGATACACAGGAGGTCTGAAAATAGGCAGATATTGTAATTACTGTTCAGGGACCGCCCAGCCAGAAAACACATGCGATTTCCCCTCAGCCAGACCAACTTGGCATTCTGAATACAGGCTCACAGGGGAGGGGCCCAGCCTCTCCATGCAGGAACTGGAGTCAGAGGCTTCCCCTGCAGCCGGCAGGGAGAGACCGTTAAGAATGCCTCTCATTGCCTGGTTTCCTGAGGTATCTGACCGTAGACAGGCAGCCTGGAGCAGCAAATCTGACCACGTCTCCTCGGCAGCTCTGCAGGAATCAGGATGCAGGCCAAATACAGCAGCACAAGGGACATGCTCCATGAAGATGACACCACCATAAGCCTGTATTCTGGAGCCTCCACGGCCACCAGGCGTGCAGAGCCCAGGGACTCAGGTACTTACTCCTGTCTCCTAGGGTCCCAGCAGAACAGGGCCCTGGAGAAATTCGTGAGATGAGGCACTTTTCCTAGGCATGTGCAAGGCAGAGGGAAGGGAGAGAACCTTCCTGTGGCTTACAGTGAGGGGTAACTCCACTTTCCACAACTTGTCTACACGCATGTGACATTTGAAAAATGGAAAGAGCATACGTAAGGGAGTCTGATCTCTTAACATTCTGTCGCTGGCCGGCTCAGCAGTTTGCAAGGAGGGAACGTGGGTTTTCAGATTAGGCATAGCAGGGAAAGAAAGGTGAGACTGTGTGTAACTTAAAGTAGCATCTGTTTCCTTTTCCTTTCTCACGAAGGCCAAATCAGGCCAGCTTGTTGTTGTACGTGTGGACTGTCACCTGTGATGTGATTTGAAAATCTAGGCCAATAAAAATGACCATTTTATTTTTGTCAGTTTTGAACTCTTGGCTGGAAGGGAGAGGTTTCCAAGCATCCAAGGGATTCCAAAATCCCCTGATTTACCAGGGGATTGCTTAGAATGTATGCACCTTGAATCTGCAAGACCTTGGAGGAGTCACGTCAGCATCAAGTACTGGTTTTATCCTCCGTGACATTAAGGTCGTTGGAAGCAAATCCTTCCTTCTTAGTGGATCCCTTTAGGTCTGAAATGGTGTGAGGGAGCTCAGATTCATTTACATCAGATTCCTAGTCCCTCCCCTAAGCCTTTTCTTTTGGGTCTGAGGTTGAACCTAAGGTCTTCCTCTTGGTTGGCCTCAGTATAACACTGAGCTATGCTATAGAGGCCTTTCAGTCCAGTGTGAGACAGTATCTCACTGAGTTGCCCACTGGCCTCAAACCTGTAGCCTTCCTATCTCTGTCTCTTCAATAGCTGGATTCCAAGTGTGTGCCACCATATCCCCCTCCCCATGCTGCTGATTTCAGAATATTAAAATGATTGAATCATATTTAGAATATATTAAATTTAGCCTGCGTCTTACTATTTAATGTTATTTGTCTTACAATAGAATTTTTCAGTTCCACTCATTTTCACAATCCACACATATAGTGTGTGTGTGTGGCGGGGGGCTTACCTGGTTGGCCTACAGCAGACAAGTGACTTGGGTCTAGAGCAAAGACCCCACTCCATGGTACAGATAGCAAACCGTATGTTTAGGTTCTAACACCAAGTAGGCCACTTACACTGAATGGCCTAAGCGTCCTGGGGCCTCGGCTCCATTGCTTATCAGGCATTAACGATGGGAGGTGGGTAATAACACATATGCTATGCCTGGCCTGGCTGTAAGTGACTTATCCATGTTTGTCCATAGTGATTTCAGCTAACAGTAAACAGAAACAACAGAACCTTTTTATGAGGCATCCGAGAGTATGAAGACTGACCAAAACAGACATTCTAAAAATCTTTCTCTCCACATTCCATCCTTTGCAAATCCCTAGTGTTCCGTTTTAGACTCTTACGTGAGTCTCTGTCAGCGCCACCTCCTCCCTGCCCGTGTCCAGGGTTTCTTCATTTCTGTGAATCAGGATGCATGTTCATCCTCTTCTCTCTTTCTTTTATTAAATACGTTTCAGGCTTCCCCCCTTTCGTCCATAAAGCCATTCCATACACTTTCTATTTATAAATGATTGTCTACCTGAGGCCTACTCATATGGTTTCTTGTTTTTCCAAAAAACTACCCAGAGAGCTGTTTAAAGGATGTTGGGGATTTCCAGCTTCCTCCACCTGGAGGGTGGATAGATGGGGAAGGATGTGGGTAATAGACTTGGAAAGGCTTTCCTCCATCGAATTTCACGAACAATCAGCTTCCCGGGCCATGGTTTCTAGAGGACAGTATGCAATTTCACTTTTTCACCCCTGCCTAGAGAAGGGCTAATGACCTGAATAAGCAGGAACACTGTGTACAACTAAACACCTCAAGACTGAAGGGTGGAGACAAAGGTGGGGCAAGATGGAACACTTGGTACAACATTTGGCAGCCTCCTTGTAAGAAATGGAGATTGGAACAGTGGGAGAGAAGGTTACAAGGAAGTGACTCAGGGGCAAACATCTGGAAAAAGTTTTCTCGGCCTGCCTTTGTGCTATCTCGGTTCCATCTTGTGATACGCAGATATTTAGAGGAATGTCATAAAAATCCTTCTTAAGAAAACGTTTCCGATATATCTCTAATGTAGAAACAGCAATAGAAATCAGAATTTTTGGCAATTTTAGACTCAGTATGAAGGTGTGATAAAAATACGAGTGAGCACTTTTTAATAACTGTTTCTTTTGACCTAATACAAATAAATACCACAGTTGTTTTTTGAGGATCTCCTGTTATCCATATAACAATCGTGCTTGTCTGAAAACACCAAACAGTTAAGGAGACAGTCAAAAATAAAAGAAATAACCGCACACATAACTTCCACAAATTCAGGTCAAGTATGCCAAGGACTGGGCACACAGTGCCAAATACAGTAGACCCTCAGCTACGAGCTATGAGGGAGCTTTCCTAACTCAGCTTCCTATATAATAGCATACTACCTTGGAGCATGTGCAAGCATATGAAAGCCTAGCCGTTTACGTCTAGGAGGCTAAAAAGACCCAGAAAGATCTGGAGAGAGTGGTCATTGCATTGAGTTGATTTTAGCATTTTCCAGATTACAAAGAACCATGGGTGGGTGTGTCCAAGGCTGAGGATGCTCCACAGAGAAAGACTTACAAGAGGAAACTGAGGGGGCTTTAAAGAAACTGTGTTTTCAGAGAACTCTGTGCAGTAAGTATGCTGCGCAGAGCTGAGGGCGGCTATGAGGAACAGGTCTGGAGAGCTAAGGAAGGCCTTTTAGGCTATCTGAAGTGTTGTAGCTCCGTCTAAAAGAGATCAATGAAGGAGAGAAAGATAGAGTAAGACAAATGATGTGTTGTTAGAAGGAGACTCCACAGAACTGGATGAGCCAATGCACTGTACTATCTCTAGTCCAGGTGGAGGCAAGAATCCTCAACTCTGGAACAAGAGAGTAAGAAGGAAGAGGAGAAAGCTATCAGCTAGATATGGAGGGGGAGGAGCTTCAAGGATTGCTTCGGGCTACCTGAGAGGAGATAGGAAAGGGATGTCAGTCCAAGCTTGCCTGAGTAATGCCAGATGTGGAGTAAGTGCTGGCAGGTGCTGTGTGGCAGGTGCTGCAGTAGAAATTGCAGAAAGAACCACAGGGTGACAATTAGGCCTGAGTCGGAGCGTCTAAAGGGTGAGATCATTCGCAGCTGTCTAAAGACACATCTATTTGAAGAATTTGGGTTCAGGGTAAGAATTTTGGGCAAAACGTATATGTAGTAAGAATGTGTGTTCAGGGTAAGGATTTTAGACTATATATATATGTACTAATCAGTGTCTTGATACATGAATAAATCATTTAAGTAATATGAATAGAAATGAAAATTTTCGTGAGTGAATCAGATCACAGAGGGAGGGAACATAAAGTCAGAAATCTATAAAAACAAATTGACTAATAAAAAAATTTGACTGGCAAGGAGATAATCCATGGAATATCAGCTTCAGGACCTGGAGAGGAGGACTTCCAGAGGCTTCCAGAAAGGAGCAGCAGAGAAGGTGGAAGCAGGACAGAGTCCGGCAGAAAGAAGCACCTGGACACTGAAAGAGTAAACTCAAAATAGTGGACAGGACATTGGGAGGCAATAGTGGAATGTTAAAAACAACAGAGGCCGAAGAACATTTAAGAGGAGACTAAACACAGTTTAGTATTTCAACAACAAGGAGAAAATAGAAGTTTATTTATCATCAAAATCGTCAGTTTTTAGGGCTGAAACTCCCTGCATAGGTCAGAATGCTCCTCAACTCAAAAAAAAAAAAAAAAAAGCTTCCTGTCTCAGTCTCCCAAGAGCCAGGATCAGTGCTGTGTGGCCCCACCCAAGGTCAGGCTACTGGTTATGTTATAGCAGTGTATCAAAAAGGGGCTGCTGAGGAAGTGAAGCTTTTTACGATTTTTCTCTTCTTTATGTTAGTGCTGAGTTGCCACATGATTGAGTAAGGACGTTTTAAATTTATTTTTTAAGACGGGAGAGATCCTAACCACACTGCAAATTAAAAAGAAACTCAGGATGGCCAGCTCACCCAAACAATATCAAGAGTAGGGGAATGATGTCACGGAAGGTTCCTGATGACGTCAGTGGAAATGCTACCCTAACAACAATAAACGGACACGTTCATTAGCAATCATTTGAAAAACATATTTAAAAGTCAATTCTAGTTCTGTTTTGCCCTACTCTTATTATTGCAATGTTGCTGCAATTTTCTCCCTTCTTTTTCGTTTCGTTTCTGTGGGCCATTGCAGCGAAATAAGGCACAAGTCACATTTCCGTGATATCATAAACCTTTCAGGCATGCCCACTAAATATTAAACACCATGGTGGGCACTGAGGCCCTATTTTTGAGGCATTAGAAAGTTAGAAAGCGCAAAGCTGAAAGAGAGGTCCCGAGTGTTGCTGGAGTCTTGTTGGAGAGCACAGAAGGCACCCAGGACTGAACTGATGTTTTGTGCACCCCAAGAGAAGCACAGTTGTCCCAGGTCTACAAGGTACAGCCTGGATTTTCCAGAACAGCAAGCTGGAGCATTGGGTGACTTTCCCACTCTGTGGACGGCACTGTGGAGGGGGTGTCAGAGAGGAGCAACTAGCCTGCCCAGTGTCAGAGGCAGAATGGATTATGAGGAAAAATTAACACCACTAAAAATTTGGAGGGGTAAAATGAGGTGCTGATTTTGGCTTACGATTTAGGTCAGCCTAAACTGGCTTTGAGAATCATGAGAACTTATTACAAAGCAGCCCGGGGGACTGTTCAGCTGAAGGCGGGAAGTCTTCGTAGGAAGAAATGGAGCACACAAAGTACAGGGTAAAGCGTGTTGAACGCATCCTAGCTCTGCCACACGTATCCAGCGTGGCCTTGCACAAACTGCTGAAACTGTTTCTAGGTTCTATGACTCCTTGCCCTTTGGCGTTATCCTGTGGCCCCTGTTTAATGGTGTCTGTTTCGTTTCTGGTGTGCTGTTGGTTTTGGGGAGTGTAGAGGTTTACCTGACCGATGAGGAATAACTAATTACACATGACAATACTCTTCATCTGCCAAGTTTTCTGCGACAAAAGGGTTTGTATTCAAAACTTGACTCTGGCACTCTAGTGTTTTATAGCAGAATAGTATTAAGAGGACACAGGAAGATGGTATTCTCTTCTATATATATCTCAGCATTCCTGCGGATGTTTATATCGTTCTGTGGCCTATCCACGCCTCTTTCTAAACAAGCCTACGGATTCTCTTCCAACATCCCAAACTACAAGAAAGCCAAGCCAAAATTAGGTATCTCCCACACAGCTTATTATTTTTATTTTGAAAAATCTCTTGTTAAGGTGGAGGTGGTCCCTGGAGAGATGGTTCAGCATTGTTGGGAACATTTGGAGCATAATTAAGAAACTTTAAACTCGTAGCAAGAAGAGAAGCAGCCAGTGAGAAAAAACAGAATCAAGAAAAATGGAAAACTGTTAAGTTCATTGCCATTCTATCATGGGTGCTTGGTTATGGAAGCAAAGGAAGGGAGAAAGAACACAGGGGACTGAGGTAGAGTTAAGTCTGAGGGCTGCAGGGACAGGACAGAAAGATTCTCCGATTACATCAAAGCAACATCAGAATAGTTGAGAAATTAATAAAAGATCTGGGTAGTGTCTGGCTAAGACAGTGTATGCTGGGACTTTCTTCTCAAACGCAAAAAAGTTCTTGGACATCATTAAATCAGGTAGGGTCATAATGAAATCTCTATAATCGATGGAACGTGCTTTGAAATTTTTTCTAAATAGAATGTGAGCTATCTACTGAGATGATTGTTAAGAAACATGAGTCAAATTTTAAAATAGAAACAAATACACCCTGTGTCTCCTTTCTGAATTTTGATTTGTTTTCCTGACTACGTGTAAGTTCAGGAGGATAGGCCTCATGTGTCCTAATCCACAGTCTTTCCTGCCTCACTGTGTCAATAGCAGCTAACTCCCATCTATGTGCCTAGAATATATGATATAGAGAATCTCTTTGGAAAGAAGTGGGTTTTTTTTAATTTTTATTTTATTAAAAATAGGTTTTTCTCATACATTATATTTTGATTACAATTTTCCCTCCCCCACCTACTCAAAGATTCTCCCTCCCCACCTCCTATCTGAATCCACACCCTCTCTGTCTCTCATTAGAAAACAAACAGGCATCTAAATAATAATGATAAATAATGATAAAACAAAATAAGAAAAAACAAAAACAAACAAATTTACAAAATAAATAGAAGAAAAAGAGCCAAACAAAAAGTACAAGAAACATATATAACATAGAGACATACACATTCACACACACACACACACACACACACACACACACACACACACACACAGACACCCCTACTGCTGGGCATGGGACCTGCTTTTAAGAGTGGTTTGTTTTCCCAATGAGATTCTATTCGAGAAAACTCATTTTTCACTTGCAAGTGCTTATCAATTAGAGACAGCTTCTGGGTTAGGGCTGGGCCATGTATTCACTTCTCATCTTGGTGCTGAATCCCATCTGATGCGGATCCATGCAGACTCTGTGCATGCTGCCACACTCTGTGAATTCATAAGTACGTTGGTCCAGCTTCCTTTAGAAGTCCTTGTTTCCTTGGTGTGCTCCATTCTCTTGGCTCTTACGCTCCTCCTGGCTCCTCTTCAGCAAGATTCTCTGACCCTGAGGGGAGGGATTCATTAGAGACATCCCATGTAGGACTGGGTGTTCTGAGGTTTCATTCTCTGCACATTGGCAGTGGGTCTCTGTGCCCATCTATTGCAGGAGGGAGGTTTTCTGATGATGGAGGAGCAGGATACAGATCTAAGAGCACAGTAGAATGTCACTAGGAGTCATTTTATTGCTATGTTCCTTTAGCGGAACAGTAGTATTTAGTTTTTCCCTAGATCTCTGGCCTATCTAGTCTTGGCTTCTTAACCATCTGAGCATTGTTGGGGATGGGTTCCATCTCATAAATCCAATCAGATATTGTTTGGTTGCTGCCATAATTTTGTGCCATTATTGCATTAGTTCATCATTACAGATCAAAGGGTTTGTAGCTGGGCTATTGGTCCCTGTCTTTCTTCTTTGTTAGAATGCAGAGTACACTCCAGTACCTTGAACACTAGTCAGTAGGGTGAAGGCTCTAGGTAGGCAACAGCCCAAATTCTCCATGTTCAATGAGTCATATGGGCATTTTCTTCACTAATAGGGCCTTACCATCAATTTGTGGAGAACAGCCAATAGTCTTGGCAACAGCCTGGATTGTTTGGGGGTAGCCATAGGTCAATAACTCTATTAGATGAAACCCATTCCTTGTCCTGGAATCTGCACTTGTTGGAATCTGCAGTAGGGATGTCCAGTTGGAGCTCTATCACCCCATTACTTGGTGATTTCATTTAGATTGCTTTCATATGTGTATATTTATATTTTTAAGAAGCTTCTATTTTAATAGGTTTCCATATGACCCCTCAAATGGCCCTTAGTTTTAGTTGTTTCTTCCTATATACTCTCCTTTGTCCCCTTTTCTTAATCCAGCTTCATTTGGTTCTTCTGTTCCAGTTCCCCCACCTTATCCAGCCATAACTATTTATTCCAGTTCCACTTCCTAGGGAGAGTCATTCCTTCTACCTAGTCCCTTTGTCTGTACTAAACTTCTGTGGTTATATGGAGTATAGCTTACTTATCCAAGACTTAGCAGCTAACACCCACCTCCAATTGAATATATATCATTTTTCTTTCTATGTCTGTGTTAACCAATTAGAATCATTTTTTTAAAAGCTCCATCCATTTATTTGCAAATTTTGTTTCATTGTGACCAATGAAAAAAGGTGACCAATATTCCATTCCATTCCATTGTTTAAATGTACCACATTTTCTTTATCTATTTATTCCTTGGCAGACATCTAGGTTGTTTCCAGTTTCTGGATATTATGGATGAAGCAGCATAAATGTTGAGTAAATGTCTCTGTGGTAGGATGAAGCATCCGTTAGGTAGGTATATGGCCAAGAGAGGTATAGCTGGATCTTGAGGTAGATCTATTCCCAACTTTCTGAGAAACTGCCATACTGATTTTACAGAGGCTATTCAAGTTTTCACTCTTACCAGCAATGGGTGAATGTTCTCTTTACCCCACATCCTTGCCAGAATGAAGTCTTTATTATTATTACTATTATTTTTACTATTATTATTATCCATTCTGACTGGTGCATGAGGAAATTTCAAAGTAGCTTTGCTTTGCACTTTCATGATAACTAAGGATGTTGAACATGTCTTTGAGTGCTTCTCAGCCATTTTTGTATTTTTGAGAATTTTATGTTTAGGTCTGTACTTCATTTTTTAATTGGATTATTTGTTTATTTGATGTCTAGGTTTTTAAATATAATTTGGATATTATCCCTCTATTGGGTAGGTAGTTGGTAAAAATCATTTCCTATTCTGCAGGCTGCTACTTTGTCTGAATGATGGTGTCCTTTGCCTTACAGAAGCTTTTCAGTTTCATGTGGTCCTGCTTATTAATTGTTGATCTTACTGATGGTGCTAAAGGTGTTCTGTTCAGAAAGTCTTTTCTTGTGCCAATGAGCTCAAGATTATTACCTACTTTCTCTTCTATCAGATTCAGTATATCTGGCCTTATGTTGAGGTCTTTGATCCACTTGGAGTGGAATTGAATTATTGTGCAGAATAAGTGCAAACCTTTTCTGATTCTTCTACGTGTTGCCATCCTCAATTTAACTAACACCATTTGTTGGAGACGCTTTTTTTTTTTTTTCCGAGTGTGTATTTCTGGCTTCTTTATAAAAATAATCAGGTGTTTGTAGGTATGTGAATTTGTGCCTGGGTCCTCAACTTGATTCCATTGATCAATGTGTATGTTTTTATGCCAATACCATGTTGTTTTTACTCCTATAGCTCTGTACTACAGTTTGCAAGTAGGGGTGGTGATGATACCTCCAGCAGTTATTTTTATTATTCAGGAGTTTTTTTGTTTGTTTGTTTGTTTTTTTAAATCTCTCCTGGGCTTTCTGTGTTTCCATATGAAGATGAAAATTGTCCTTTTAAGTTCTGTGAAGAATTGTGTTGAAATTTGAATGGGGATTGCATTGAATCTGCTTTTGTTAAAAATCATCATTTTTACTATAGTAATTCTACCTATTTATGGAGATCTTCCCATCTTCGGATGCATTCCTTAATTTCTTCAGTGTCTTAAAGTTTTTATTATACAAGTCTTTTCACTTTCGTAGTTAGAGGTGTCCCAATATATTTTATGTTTTCTGAAGCTACTTTGAAAGATACTGTTTTCCTCATTTCTTTCTCAGTCTGTTTTTCTTTTGTGTATAGGAAGACTACTGGGTTTGTGAATCAATTTTGTACCCTGCTACTCTGATAAAAGTGTTTATCAGCTGTAGGAGTTTGCTGGTGGAAGTTTTAGGGTCACTTATTTATTCTATCTTATCATCTGCAAATAGAAATACAATGGCTTCTTCCCTTCTTATTTGTGTTCTCTTGATTTCCTTCAGCCATCTTAGTGTTGTAGCTAAGAACTATGTTGAATAAATATGGAGATAAACTTAGTTATCTTGTTCCTGATTTCAGTGGAAATGCTTTTATTTTCTTTTCCCTGGCGTTAATATTGGCTGTGGAGTTGCTATAAATTGATTCTATTATTTTGAAGTATATTTCTTGAATCCCTTTCTTGTCTTTCCAGGACTTTTATAATGAAGGAGTATTGAATTTCATCAAAGCTCCTTTCTGCATCTAATGAGATGATCTCTTGGGTTTTTCTTTTACATAGTGGGTTACCTTTATTTATTTATGTATGCTGATCCATCCCTATACCTCTGGGATGAAGGCTACTTGATCATGGTGGATGGTCTTTTTAATGTGTTCTTGGATTTGGTTTGCAAATATCTAACTGATAACCTTTACAGCGATGTTCATCAGGGTAATTGGTCTGTAATTCTCTTTTTTTGTTGAGTCTGTATGTGGTTTACATATCAAGGTAACTATGATCTCTTAAAAAGAATTGAGCAATGTTTCTCCTCTTTCTATTTTGCTGAATAATTTGAAGAATATTGAAATTAAATCTTCTTTTAAAGTTGGTAAAATCTCATGCTAAACTGTATGGCTCTGGTCTGTTTTAGTGAAGGACTTTTAGTGACTACTTCTATTTCATGAGAGGTTGTAGGTCTGTTTACATTGTTTATCTGGTCTTGATTTCACTTTGGTAGATCATATATATATATATATATATGTGTGTGTGTATATGTGTATATACATATATATATATATATATATACATATATATACTTCTTTTAGATTTTCAAATTCGGTGAGGTACAGGTTGTTAAAGTATGTCTTTATGATTGGTGTGTCCCCACTTTGTTTC
>REGO01000488.1:438558-462238 GCA_010120015.1 Rhombomys opimus | reverse complement strand
AACAGCTGAAGAATTCCAGAGAGCAGCCATGGCAGAAAGACTGGGCAGCAGAAGCAGGGGGACACCGAGGATGGTGCAGTCAGAGACAATAAGAGAGAAGGCAGAAGAGCAAGGCTGGTTAAAGACAGAAGGCTGTGGCAAAGCAGAGAGGAGAAACAGTGGACTCGGGGAACTGGAAGAACCAAGGAGCTGCTGGTCTTTAGCACCCAGGATCACAGACTACCTACCTGGGAGCTGTAACGCTAGCACCCAACAGGGGCTGATGGGATAGTGCCACATTCTAGGCAAGAGGACGGTAATAGTCTCTGCAGAGGTGAGTGTCCCATCATCCTACAGCCATCCAAGAACTATGACACTTGTGGGAGATACCTGTTGCAATTGCCTACTGTGTGATGCTGCTTTTACTAATGACCGAGGATTATGAAATCTGCCAAGAGCTGGGGCCGGTGGTGATTAAGACCCAGAGCTATAAGCATTCAACCTGAGCACCCAAATCCTAGAGCAATAGACTCCTAGCTCCAAAGGTAAAACACTGCAAACCTCTATATCAGAGGAAAATTTCAAACACTGGAGGTCCCTATGCTGCTCACTTCTCTCTAAAGAATAAAGTGTAAATATAAAACAAATCTGCTTTCGTGGGCCACACAGCAATCTCCTCCTGCATTTGCTCTTGGGCCTCTTTCAAACACTTATGTAACAGAGGAGGCATTGAGTTACATCTTTCAGACGCAGGATCCAAATGCATTCTTCTCACAGATAAAATATTTCCAGTGCTTGCAGTTATCTGAGAGGTAGATACGGTCTTTGAGGTATCCACAGAGCTGCTCTGCTGAATGCTTTCTATTTGTTGGCAACCTGAAAAAGTCAACTTCCCAGGTTAGAGGTTAGATTTGAAAACGACGGTGGTACTTGAAAGGGAAACTCTCTAAAGATGCTGTTGGAGTTACGTTAACTTGCTTTAATGTGTCACCCTCTTGTGGTGGTTTTATCCTCCTTTTAGTTTTGCTAAAAAATATGTTGCTATAATTTAAGCAAAGGTCTTATAAAGAAAACCAAGCCATGTTTATACAAAGCTATGTAATTATCCAGTGTGTTTCTATTGATTCCATTCTCAAAATACTAAGGTACCCGATGGTGCCCACGAATCTCCACTCCCATCTGGAAATCTCAATATAGAAAGTGCCCAATAGTCACTAGTCTTTTGACCAGAAGGCTCTCTCAGCATTAAAAGTTATAGAAAGAATGTTCTTGATACTTGCATTATATTGCCTGTTTAGACACTTGGAATACGATAAGAATTTTCTAAGGGATAATGGTAGGTGGACTGATAAGGAGGGAGATTTAGAAGCTGTACAGGATAGTTTTATGTCAACTTGACACAAAAGCTAAAGTCATTTGAGAGGAGGGAACCTCAAGTAAAAAAGTGCCTCCATAAGATCGGGTTGTAGGCAAGCCTGTAAGGCATATTTTCAGTTAGTGATTAATGGGCAAGGTCTCAGTCCATTTCGGGTATGCCATCACTGGGATGGTGGTTGTGGGTTCCATAAGAAAGCAGACTGAGCAAGCCATGAGGAACAAACCAGTAAATACCCTTCCATGGCCTCTGTATCAGTTCCTGTCTCCAGGTTCTTGTCCTGTTTCTGTTCCTGTCCTGACTTCCTTCGGTAATGAACAGCCATGTGGATATGTAAACAAAATAAACCCTTTCCTGTCCAAGTTGTTTTTTGATCACTATGTTTCATCACAACAATAGAAACCCTAACTAAGAGAGAAGCTATAAATCCAAGTCTTAGTTATGTTAGTTATAATTTCAGTCAGGAGCCTATAATTGCCTTCTGGAGGAAATACAAGGTACAAAGTAAACATTTAAAATTTCTTCACATTCCTAGTTTTCCTTGTAATGTCTCCTTCATAGACTTACAAGTCAGAGAGAGTAGAGCCGTCTTGCCAGAACCAAGATCCACTGAGTCCATCTTGAAACAATCCCACCCAGTATTCAGCTTCTCCTTTGAACGTCCTCATGCTGTAGATAAAATCCTATTAAAAACAAGATACAAACTGCAAATGAAGAAAAATAAATAACAACCTAAACTACTATGCAATATAAAGTCTGATATTTTGCCTGGTTAGAAATCAATGAGAAATAGTGCTGAAGAAAAAGAGATTACATTGAAGCGCACAGACACACACGCACACGCACCCCCTCCCCACACACACAGAGGAGTCTTCTGTGTAGTCAGTATGGTGTGTTAAATACTATGGAAAATATATCCAAAATATTTGAGTCTGGTATTAAGGTTTTAATAAATTCAGAGACTGCCAGATCGTATATGTTAGAGCAAAGTAAATCTTATGCTGATCCTTCATAATCAAAAGTAAAAAAAGTTCACCTACTTCACTCACCATGTGGATTATTTTCCTCCATAGTACACTTTAATATTGTGACATTTTTGGAGCTTCCAGCCACATCTTATTCTGAGCACATTTTTTTTGGATGAAACATATTTTATTTTGTCATCAAATTTTTTGCAGAAAGTAATTTTGAAGTATTATAATAATACAGTCTAAAGCTTTCTGGTTTGCTGCATAGTCTTAACATTCCCCGTTGTTTTTATAAAACTAAACTTCAGTTGGTGACAATTTTGCTAGGGTGAGAAAGGTCTAGCCATGGATCCCACTTTAGATGTTCTATTTAAGGGTAGAAATGCTTCCGGAGACATTGCACTGTTTATTTGTCAAGATCCTAGTAAGCGAGGCCAGTAAACTGAACATTTAATAAGGGGGATATATATCCCTCTTAATATATATCTCTCTTATTAAGCCAATGCATTTCGTGACATCAGCTCAGGTTATTCTTTGTAACTTCTGTTTGTTTTTGAGACAGGATCTTAATACACAGACCTCAAACTCAAGACTCCCCTGTCTCAGCCATCCGTGTACTGGAGTTTCTACATGCATGTGCCATCCCATGCTGAGCAGGACTTCAGTTTCCATACTTCTACTTCTCCCTGTGAATTATAAATTATTTTGTTCCCTGCAGCATCAAACATAATAACTCTATTTAAGAACATCCACAGTTAGGATGTATATGATAGGGGGAGCATGGCTCAACTCAGTAATCTCTGCCTCCTTCCTCCTGGGTTAACTAAGGCGTAAACAGTCTGCTATCCTCACTTTCCGGAAAAACCAACCTCATTTTCAGTTCTCCAACTGAAAACAAAGGGAAAACAAATTATATGAATCTCTACTTTGTCTCTTTGATATTTATATTAATAATATACCACTGCTATGGAAAAATTAAGGAATCCTATTTTATGAGAATCTGTACTATTTTAATGAGTAACGTGGTATTTTCTGAACAACATGAAATCATAGAACAGTCTTTACCATTTCTTCTTTGCTCTCTATTTGAAGGAGACTAGCATCCTCTTTTAAACAACTCTCCTTACTGCCGTTCCACATATTCCAACTTTTAAAGGCATAGTAACAACTTTTTCCATTCTGAGTCCAGTTGAGTGGGCAAGGGGTGCAGTTACTACCTTCAAAATAGAAACATTTCCTTAAATGTCAGCAGTCACAAAATTGGCATCCCAACTCCTCCAAAATAACAAAATGGTACCCATGATGCAGCACCTACCCCTCCGTCTTCTCTGAGGCTGGGCGCAATGAGACTTAGGTAATTTTCACCTGAAATAGTGCTCTAATAATTAGTTTCAGTTAAAATCAGTGTGGAGATGGCTTTACCCAAATCGTTCCTCCTATGTAAAAAATGGGTCTATTTTTTTTCCCATGGAGCCATTGGCTAGGCTGAGAAGTAAGCCGTGAGTTTATGTTTTAATTCTGAGACCTAAGCAAGAAAATATTTCATGTATAAAGAAAAGAGTAGCTTGAAACAAATAGGTATGAAGAAACATACCTATATAAAGAAACGTACAAAGAAACACCATTTTAGACTTTCACGAGAGCTAAGAATCAGACTTTCATAGTAAGGTGTTCTTTTAAGGAACATGTCGTTGGAAAGAATATACTCAAAACAGCGCAGAGCTGACTGAGAGCTTCTAGCATGGTGTTAAGGAGGAAGGCAGAACAACTCAGAGAACACCGGGTACTAAAGAGTAGCATTCCACGGGGGGTAAGAAACACCTCTCTGGTAGTTCTCAGGAGCGAACACTGAGTCCTTTAAGGCTTTTCAGAAGCCTGTGTTTGGAATCAGTGCTAATCAACGCGCTGAGCCCATGAAGGCCACAGAGGGCTTAGTGTTGACAGGGCATTTGGAAGGCTGGGAAACGGGATGGATTAGCAGATCTCCGAAGCACGTTATCCCTGTGTTCAATGTGGATGGCTCAGAAGTGGGTCTGACTCATGCTTACAACGAACTGCTATAATAAGAATACTCTAGACACTCGGTGACTCTGCAAACATTTTTTTTTCTTAAATGTTCAGTTGGAATAAACTATGAGGACCTTAGTGGTGGCACTGAAGTAAAAAGTGCACATTGCTCATGCAAAGGATCCAAGTTCTGTTCCCAGCACCTAAGCTGGGTGGCTCACATCTACCTATAAATCCAGTTCCAGGGAGAGGTGATGTCTTTGGCCTTCTCTGCCACTTGCACCCACACGCCCCCACGCAGAAACCCGCTCACACATACATACTCTTTAAAAATTAACCCATTTTTAGAAGAAAAAAATGGCAGATTTTTCTTGTCACGTAACTCAAAATGCAACGGTGTCTTCTAGAGGAAATTTAACATTCTGAATAAGTCACCATTGAATACTTAACAAATTGTAAAATCGGCAGTAAAACAATGTTAGGCTTAAAAATACTCATAAAAGGTAAAACTGAATTAACTTTTTATTAATGAATTTAGAAGAAAGTGAGTCTTGCATTTTATAATAATTTTTATGAGTCTTGTTCCTGAGATCAATTTTTATGCTTTTATCTACAGTAAGAGTCTAAAGCAAGAGCCAAATTAAATGAATTGCCCACTTTGGAGCTAGAATTGAAAACAGGCCTAGATTTGAGTGACTGGGTGAAATATATTGTTGATTCCTAAAAACCTAGCTTAGGAATCACACACATCCGGCTGGATCCTGCTCTAAGCTTGGGATAGGTGAACTTTTCAGGAATGTCATTTTTTTTAGCATTTCACTGGAAGGTATAGAAGAGGCTGTCCTGCAGAGCAAGCAAAATTGTGTCAAGCTTTTCAGCTGTGAGGGGTCAGAGAGTGTACTAGCCTTTTAGCAATATGAAGGGTTCAGCTAATCTTTTAGGGACCTGAACTCTGGCCAAACTGGGATTTTTTTTTTTTTACACAGAAAAGTATTTCAAGACAGTCTGAAACAGAGCAGGAGATTGTGAAAGATATTTTAATATAGAATTTAATAAGCATGAGGGCTAGGAGTATGGGAGGCACTGGAGAAAAAAAAATGAAGAGCCACCTGAAAGCATGGGTGTGGACTTCCCTGAGGCTGAGCTTCTGAAACTAAAAGATCCAAATGCGGGTACCCCTATCTAATTATGGGTACAGGCTCCTCAGAAACAGCCACAAGCAAGTGTCCTTGCATTGGCCCTGAATGCCATTCTGCTAGCCCTCTAGATTTACATCCCCAAACATCTCTAAGAAATCTTTGCCTTTTGATAAAGGAGACTATCAGGAGAGGCTCTGGAGAGGCCTTGGGCGGAGTTACAACCTGATAAAGCAAAAACAGGATCCACTCGGCTTGCACAAGGAGTTCAGCACATGTCCTTGCCCTGAAAATTTCTGGTCAGGTTCCTAGAAAACTGTAGGTTAACAGCTGAAGGGAGAAAAGCAGTAGTCAATGGCTCCGGAATCCCGCTTCCCTGAGGTCGAGAGGTTATGATCAAATCCCTGAGTAAGGACCTCTTTTCTCTTTTCATGTGCCCATTATTTTCCATCTTTCAGAACTGTCTTAGCACTCACGCTAAACCTTAATAACCCATAGAGAATAGAATACACAGAATCAGATCTTTTGTGCAGCGGCTGCAGACATTTGGATCTCTACTATTCTTAGATCACCTATTCTTAGGTGGGTGTGATTTCCCATGACTGTCATCCCAGCACTCAGGAGGCTGAGGCAGAGGAGTCATTATTGGATTCGGGGTGGAAGCCAAGAAAAGTCACTTCAGAGACACAAGCTTAAAATGCAAGCTTTATTTTCTGCTTGAGCAGGGAGGCAGCCAGTTCAGGATCTGAACCTCCTCTTGGAAGGGAGATTGTACAACATTTTTAAAGGATGGGAACAGGAGCAGTGTGGGCTGTTGTATTGAGCAATCATATTTTGACACTAGGGGTCAAGCAAGGAAGAAAACATGGGTTACTGGGCCTTTCCAGATCACCTGATTTCAGGACCTTCGACTCAGTTTTTTGCAGTCATGTCTTCTTGTACTCTGGCCTGGAATCTAAAGTGATAAGGGAACAAGGGAGTGGGCCAGCTGCACTTAGTTAATTAAGTCAAGACAGGCAACATAATTATGGCGTGTGTGCCTTAGTTTAGATAACGGATAATCGCAACTTCTCTCTTTACATTCTTTACTGGTTAACAGACAAACATAAAACAAAAAAACAAATACCTGAAGAAGTAGGACAGCAGTTGGGTTTCGAGGTCTGGGAATATGAACTCAGTTTTGACCCTGCCGGCAAGATGGAACTTGTTCCTGAGATGGCTGGACCCGGGAAACTGCCCCCTAACAGTCACCATACGTGGGAAACCAGCTGTCCTGAGTTCTGGCCAGCCTGGGCTATATGACCAACAATGCAAAACCACACGAATCCTCTGTCATTTACCTGAGTGGAGCAATTTTTGTAGCAAGGCTTGGCAGTTTTCCAGCTGCAGAGTTTGGTTTCTCAGTGCTTTGTCCTGTTGGGTGAGTCTTTCCTGCTGATCCATTACAAGAGAGGACACCTGGAAGACTGGCAATGGCGTATATTCTACGTCAAATACTGACATATTGCAACAAAGAAAACTATAAATGAGGTGTGATTTCCTGGCTTTGGGTTTTTGTTTGAAATTTACATTGTTCAAGAATCAAGTACTACGAAGGACACCTAGCAAAACCAAAACAATCAAGAACAAACAGCCTTGAGGCCATCCCTTTCCTTTGCTCACGCAGTCCCACTCCCAAGAGCAGATAAATTTATTAAATTCTTTTTAAAAAATCAATTAATAAATGGGATGAGAGTCTGTTCACGTGATGGTGAATGTTTTTTTTTTGTTTTTTTTTTTACTCAAAGTGTATTTCAGTGTTCATTCCTGTAAGTACACAAACAGCTCTCATTGTAATGGGATAGAAAGTCACTGTGTGGCTGCGTCAAGATTTCCTTCAGTAGTTCTTTGGTGCCATTTAAAAAAATTAATTAGATGATTGATTTGTTTGTTTTGCAGGGCTGGGAATTGAGCCTAGGGCCTCGTGCATGTTGGGCAAAGCACTATGGCTTTATTCTCAAATGGCTCATCCTCTTGTATGACAAGGGGGAAAACGCTGTTTAAAGGATTTTGGTCTTGGGGCTGGAGAGATCGCTCAGTTAATAGAAAGCATTTCCTGTGCCAGCTTGAGGACCTTTATTCCCAGAGCCCATATGAAAAGCTGGGCATGGTGGTGCAGACTGTTATCCCAACACTAGAGAGATGGAGACGACTGGATCTCTGGACCGACCTGGCTGGCTAGCATACTCCAGTGGGTAAGCTGCAGGCCAGGAAGACACCATGTGGCAACAAACAAGGTGGAGGGCTCCTGAGTGATGACACTAAATGATACCCAAGGTTCTCTGTCCTTCACACACACGTGCAGCCACACGAAGATGAACTGGTATGAGTGTATACACACACATAAGCACACACACAAATCCACACACGTAAAAGAATCTGAGCCTTACCTCATTGTAAAAGGTATTTTTAAGATGAGTGGCCAGATCAAAAGTTTGCAGACATTTAAATTCCATTCAGTATTTTTAAGTTTCCCCTCCATCTAGGCCTTTGTAGCGTTTCTAGGTTATCTACATTTACAGCCCTTTCTGTTTGAGACTGAAATTTTCTTCACAAATGAAAATAGGTGGGATGTATTTTCTTGTCTGTGAAATGTGTGATTACAGTTTTTAAGCACTATGCCCTTCCTTGGCTTTCTAGTACTCTCCTTTGTTTCCTCGTGCTGTGGGAATTACCTCGCATGGGCTGAGTGGCATGTCTGAAGTTCACACAAGGCGCTGACCTTCAAACAAGGCGTGTTGCAAGCTCGTTAATGACTGCAGCTTGTAACTGTAGGTCTGAGAATTAGGAGACCAGAATGTGACTAACTTGTCGGCACTGCTTATTGACGGCAGCATGCTGGATGATGCGCCCCTGGTTTTAATGAGACCCTGAGAGATGCCTTCTGCTAAGTCTGGTTGCCTAGTCTCAGCAAAATTTTGACTTTATGATCAGCAAAATATAAAAATTCCCAGGCAAGACTCCACGGCTCCTTAATAGCACAGTATCCTGTGCAAACATCAGCGATTCCTAAACCAACAGAAAAGTCTTGCTGGGAACAGATGCAGGGATCCACACCGTCTCTCTTATTCCCCCTATTTATCTTGAGACAGCATCTCATGTATCCCAGGATGGCCTCAAACTCATCACGTAGCCCAAAACGACCTTATGCTCCTGATCCCCATGTCTCTTCCTCCCATTTGCTGAGGATACAGGTCTGGGTCACCACTACTCCTCGCTCTATCCGGGCGGGAGCCTTCTGATGAGAGGCTTTACTGGCAATATTTCTACTTCAATATTCTTAAGTTGCATTCTTATTGTATAACATAATAAACTCTTTAAATTTCAATAACATGTTAAAGCCTGCTGTTTGGGTCCTATGAGTCTCTGTTAACAACTAGATCTGTGCCTAGAGATATTTGTTGGCATAGCACATTGTTTGAAAATTGATTTTTGGTAAGCTATAAGCTACTGTGTACATTTTGTTAGACATTTGGCTTGATTTTGGATGACTTATTTGCATAGCTGAAAAATTTTACTCTTTTTTTTTGAGACACCACCATTTTATATTTTAGGTTGCACATTCTAGATTAAAAGACTAGAAAGGATAAACTCAGTGGTGTAGGAGATAAGTTGGAAAAAAAAAAAACAGTGGGGTTGTTAGCAAAGATATTATTTTGGATCTAGCCAGTACTGTTAATTTAAAAATTATAAATACATAACCTTATACTAAAACTCCTGGCAATTTTAGTTTTACATGTGAAACTATTGTCTCATGTCCATATTGGTTCATCTCCATTTTGACATATTTGGGATTGATGTCATTGTAACTATGAAAAATGATGTCAACATTTTCCCAGATGTTTATGCAGTTTTCCTGTGACATTTAATGAGGAACTTTCACCCACTCTCTCTTAGTTGCCACTCAAAAGTGGCACAGTAGAATTAACTCACAGTAAACTTCTCATGAACTGACAAAGAGGAAGGCATTGGAGGAACGGAATGGATTACATCAAAGCACCCAGGAAAGGAGTAGAGAATGCTGACACAGGAGGGCTCTCTTATTCTCCATCCAGGCTTTCCAGACTAGGTGATGCTGCTTCTCACAAGGCGAGCTTCCACTTAATTAATCCTCCTTGGAAACACGTTACTGGTCCCAGACTAACCAAGAGGACAAGTTTAAGCACCACAACACATAGCCTACCTAGTCTTTTTCATGTAGCTGTATTTGCTCCTGTTTTAGTGTTTTGCTATCATCTTTTTCACACTTTAAAAAAATATATGTATTTCTTCTGCTTTATTTTCTAGTTCACTGGATTTTTGGTGGTGGTGGTTTTCAGTGCTAGATACAAAAGCCAGATGTGCTCACTAGGCAAGAGCTCTACCACTGAGTTAAAGCCCCAACCCTTCACCTCTTTTCCAGCAAGGTGGATATATTAAAATCTTGGGTTCTGGGGAGGGCAGGTGACTCCTGTTGCAAGTTGTTAAAACACACATACACACACACACACACACACACACGAATAGGTGCCATGTGTCTCTATGATTTCAATGGTAGAACCAGATACATTTCATGCATGCATCCCTGTAATAAGACATCTCTACAACAGATAATGGATAAGTCCACCAAGGAAGCTTCCTGTCTTAATTTTTAACTGGAATTTTGTTCTGAGGTAGCTGAAAATTCATATGTAGCTATAAGAAATAATAGATTCCATCAGCCCTTAGCCCAATTTCCACTATATGGAACCATCTTGAAAACTGTCTATTTAGGGTCACAACTAGGATATCAGCATTGATAATACCACAACATGCCATTTCTCCATCATCATGCTGATCCAGCCCATGTCTTTTTACGAAGATGGCTCAATCCCCTCCTGCCCTTTCTGCTCTTTAACACTGTGCTCTGGTTCAATGATTTTTGTCACTACCTTGATATTATAGAAACAATACCTTACATTTTAAGGCCTCCTTACACCCCACTCAGGATCCTTACCAGGAGATTTATCTGGACAGTTGGATAATTTAATAGCTAATTGAATTTTTGTTGTTGAAAGGATTTCTTTGATATTGATTACCACATTTATTTAACTATTCATTCACCAAAGGACACCTTGGTTGTTTTCCTGTTTAGTTCTTACAAATCAAGATGTGATACACAGGTTATGTTCAGGTTTTAGTAAACAGCAACTTCTATTTTTCTGAGATGATTGTTTGGGGGTGAAATTGTTGAGTTGTAGAAAGGTCATGTTTTCATCACTCCCCCTTTCCCCCAGGGGCTGTAGCACTGTACAGTCTTACCAGGGGTGACCGATAATTAAGCTTCCCAGACCATCAAACCTGTGGTCTCTCCAATTTGTACTTTTAGCTTTCTGGTGTACTGCACCTCACGGTGGCTTTAACTTGTTTTCAAATGGCTAAAGATATCAAATCCTGTGTTCATGCTTGCTTGACACTCCCATAAATCCTTTGGAGAAATGTGTCATGTCATTTTTCCATTTTACAAATGAATGGCTTGGTTTTTTGTTGGGTTCTTAGAGTTTTATCAACTTTAGGTTCACGTATATCATTAGGAATGTGGTTTGCAAGTACTTTCTTCTTTTGTCTTGTATATTCAGGCATTTTTATGTTGAAGTAGATGCAGCTCATCAGCTTTTTCTTTCATTAATAACTTGGTAGGTGTTAATCTAAGAACTGTGCATATACTTGGAGAATGAATTTTATTTTAATTTTAGTAACTACTTGGTTTGGGCACTACCTCCAGTTAGGAGTAGAAAACTAATATTCTTTGTTTTATCATATAAATAACCTGGTACATATAAGGATTGAAAAATATTCTTAATTTTAGAAAGTTGAGCTATACTTTTTCATATTCTGATGAACTTTACTGGATAAATGATATTTCAAGTCATTTCTTTGTTTCTTTGTTCTGTTTTTGGTTTGTTTGTTTTGTTTTTTCAAGACAAAGTTTCTCCTCTGTAGCCTTGGCTATTCTGGAGTCACTTTGTAGACCAGGCTGGCCTCAAACTCACACAGATCCTTCTGCCTCTGCCTCCCTGAGTGCTGGTATTACAGGCGTGTGCCACCAACACCTGGCTTCAGGTCACTTGGGCTTTGCTATTACACTCTGGATGGCACGGACTGCATGGGAACAAGTCAGGGAAAGGGAAAGGAGACATCTTCGTAGAGTTTCACTTTACATAGGAAGCAAACGCTTGACTTTTGTTAGTGTTTGAGTCATAATCAACTTGCACCAAGTTAGGAATGATGACTGAACAATGCAGTTTTCCAGGGAACTGTACCAAAATACTTGTAAATCTCCCAAACAAAATTATTGAGTATATGATGCCGCATACTGCACTTAAATAATGAGTTAGAAAAGAAAAGGAAAAAACAAACAAACAAACAAACAAACAGAAAAAGCACAAAGAAAACTGATCTCTCTGGAAGTAGTTTGTAGTAGAAAGTTTTCAAATCAATACTTAATTAGCACATGACATTAAAGAAAATCTAGAAACACAAAAGAATGAGGGGAAAGTTTCAAGTCCATACAGCTTGCACATGACTACTCAAGCAGTGCTGGCTGACATTCAGGTTACATTTGCTGAAATCCTTGTCTACACATGTGCAGAGCACATGTACATATGTGAATCTAATTTGCATATTATTTTTCAAAACTAATGGTTTGAACCCTATACATGATCTGTTAACCTTCCGCTTTCTTGAGAAAGACCACACAAGTATAGCTCTACATTTATACCAGCAGTTTTAAATAGTATTTACATTAATTAATTGCATTCTTTCAGGTGATTAATTTTGTCAGATTCTTCTATCTCACTGTGTGGCCTTCCTCTTAGTATAAATCTAAATGCCTTTATAGCATTTATGTGCACTCAAATAGTTCTTAAATGATTTATTCATCTGTTTACATACATGGACTTTTTACATAATAATGCAGCTAAACATAATTCATAACCCATTTATGTTAACAGGTTACCTTGAAGTTGAAGTTATGCTTTTGTACTTACACTTGACGCCCAAGGAAATGGATGTGGCTAATAAGCCCACACAGATCACACAGGAAATCTTCGTCACAACACACCATGTTCCTAAGTGTGGAATCAGAATGATGCCATGTGTTAGATAAAGCAGTTGGAGGGAATGGGAGGAGATGATGTCAGAATAAGTGGAAGAAAGATTGGTCCTTCCTACTGGATAAATACAAAGATTTGAAACTCTAATAGGAAAAGAAAAATCTTTGCTTAAATTCTCTAAAATGAACCTTATAGCTAGGGATAAATCGGACTTGGGAAATGCCAAATTCAATAGACTTAAGAGCATATCTCTCCAATCCTAATGTACAATATTATGGCTTTAATAAGCAATTAGATTTATCTATATATCACCTATCTATCTATCTATCATCTATCTATCTATCTATAACCTATCTACCTATCTAATCTTTTTCAGTGATTAAATAGTATCAACCAGACAATGTTGAATTCTTAACATCACATCTTGTCTTTCTTAACAAGAAAAAAAGAAAAGACTCCCTTACCTGTTTTTAACATCTGTTGTGCATGATTCATTAAAGTATTTTTAATTTTAATGTGTAATTTAAAAAATGAGCAAAAAAGTTCCAGCTAATTTTACAACTCTTCCAGGAGGAAAAGTGAATGATGTGGCTTATTGCATTCTTCATATTAATAAAAAAATAAAATTTATCCTAACATATCATGATAAACCAGATAATGTCCTGCCTGTGATGATTCTGGGCCATTCCTGGGACTTTGAAATGATGCTGTATGTGACAAAAGAAATTCTGAAGCTAATACTGTATTAGAGAACTGAAATGGAAAAATTAGCCTCAATTACTTACTTTGTAACAAGTCAGGACTAAGAACTAACAATGTAATTGCTTCGGAAAATATAATAAAACACTTTTAAAGCCCATCCACTTATTTGCTGTAGGATATTATATGTGACATTTAGTTGATTAATTAAAGAAATGACAATAAACATACATAAAAACTTATCTCCTGGAAAATATTTTGTGCTGTAGAGTTTTAAAAATAAAGAGTAGCATAAGATGTAAAAACAGGTATTAAATAATAATAATTGTAGCAGCATGAGGAGATTTTTTTTCCAGTTTTTCAATTTTTTTCTACATTTCTTAATGTTTGTCAGATAATTTGCTAAGTGTTTTATTCAAAAACCAAAACAACTTAAATAATATGCTTTCTTTTACTTTTTTCAAATTTGAAACAGAAGATACATCACATGTTCCAAGCCCAGGGTCCTCTACTCACTCTTCCACGTTGCTGAATGTGTCAGGCCTACTAGAGTAGTCCAAGGAGGCTATCTCAGTTTAGAAGAAACACCTTGGGTTCATCACAGAAAAAAAAAAATCAGGTTTTCTACTACACATTTTGAGTTTATTACCTGAACATTTGCTAGTAGACAGACACTTCTGAGAGGCCTCTGTGGTTGGACTGTCCCACTGAAGAGAGGTGTATATTTCTTCCTCGTGCATGCCGAAGGTGTTTAGAGAAGTAAAGCAAGCTACATAGGAGCCTGACACAAAGAACTCTCGTGATGAGGGTTAAATGGGAACAAGCAAATGAACTGGCTACCTTTCTCACAGTGGGAAAATGCACCGGGGATTAAGGTACAGCCTCATCCAGAAAGTGGAACTTTTGAAGTTGGAACTGAAACATAACTCCTCAAAGGAAGAAACGAGAATGTACTGAACTCAAAATAGCTATGGTCAAATTATACTGTTGCTCGGGTTTCCACATGGTAGCAGATGCCGAAGACAAGGCACATGGGGTGAACTTCTATCTGGTGTAAGAGATGAAGCATGAAGATGAAGCAGGAATAAAGATAAACGCAGTCAAACCTAGGCAACCCAAGTTGGACATAGCTTTTGGGTTTCTAAACAAGAAAGCTTGGAAGAGATTTCATACCTAAGTTCATTTCCAATCAGTCTATTGATGAGGATGACACTGACTGCTAAGAGAAGTAAACTTCAAAATACCGGTCAACATTGTAAATGTTTAGATCTTCCTCACAGTTTGTTCCCAGGGATCCTGCCTGATGGAGCACTTTCTCCCAAAAGGAGCCTTGGTTTCTTTTGTCTTCTGGAACATTGGAGCCATGATGGAAAACGAAAAGAGAAGGTGATGAACCCACGCTTGCTTCTTGGAAGCCATAACCTGAAAGTGCTATAAATCACATTAGCATGTTGAACATGAAGATTGAGTTTGCTTGGGCAGCAGCATCCAGAGGTGGCTTTACTTTTGGATGAGGAATCAGTTTTTAGTGGACAGATGACCATTTTTACCACATCCAGTGACTATAGCACTGCCACTGAGAAATTTGATCTCTTGGATATCACTTATCTTTAGGCCATGTGTCCTTATGTCCGAAGGCCATTTCTCAATAATTTATAGTCCACACAACTTGCAAAACTGCATGTTCTGTTTTTATTTTAGCATCTCACTGGATCAATCGTTCTTCATCATAAACGGCACACTTAGGGGGTAATGTAAGGGAAATCACTAATAGAACTGCAGCTCTGAGAAAGGTTAAGAGAGAAGACAAAGGGAGGAGGGGGAGTGTGTGACAAAATATGCTCTGCAGGGCAGTTATTAGCCTAAAGCACGACGGAGGGTCATCACTGGGACTTGGTGGCTGCCTCCCTAGAGCCAAAGGCTTGGATGCAGAACATCGGGCTTTACCAAACCAAGGCATTTCGAGAATCTGAATTATACTTCTGATCATGTCCCTTGTGCTCAGAGGCTGAGTTTGTCCAGAAAATGTATCCATCTGAGTTTAGCGTCCTCAGACACAAGGGGTAGCTAGTAGGGTCACTAGGGACAAACGAATAATGACCAGCACATTCTGCCAACATTTTCTGTGTTCTTAAACTGAAAACAGAATGACTGGTCTCCAGACAACCCTCTGCATATGCTAAGTTCTACCAGGAGGAGAAAAAAGGGGAAGGAACTACCACAGCAAATAATATTGCAATTAACCTCGGCAGTCAGAACTCCATCAGCTGCTGCTCATTTCCAGTTTCTCTTCTCATTTTATCAGCACTGAAACCCAAGCTTGGATAGATCCAGCATGTCCTAGGACAGTCCAGAAAAATTTCTGTGAGGGAGCCATTGGTTTTTCCCGACAGAAGATCCCTGTGGTGCTGTTGCTCCTTTGTTTTAAATATCCATTGTTTATCATTCACCGAGTTTCTAACAAATATGTTAAAGCCAGATCACAAGTATTACCCCCTCACTATAACTCCCTGAAGCAGGAGGGTTAAGTTGGCTGTAACTCGGGGCATAGAAAAGTAGCTAGTTTCTTGCTGAGTGTTTGAAAAGGCAGTGCTCCGGTCATAGAATCTGGGCTGTTCTCATTTCACCATGTGCTTCAGGCGCAAGTACAAAGGGGAAAAGAGGCTTTGTAGGTGCAGTCTGACTGGTTTCACCGGCCATGCATGTTTATATGGGCATTAAAATACGACCCCTCTCAACCCGTGTGTGTGGTAGATATACATAAAGTTCAGGCAGAAGGTTGATGTTTTCGATAGTTTCTGAAACATTTAGTTCCCACTTGGAACTAAGGTTCCACACAAGAATCTCAGCCCTGAATCCCCAGCTTCAAAGAAAAAGAGAAAAAGGCACGACTTCTCATCTTGCACAGCCAAGATCTGGGCATTTAAAATAAAAAACGCTGAATTAATTCTGTTGCATTTCTGTAGCTCAGAATTCTATTCCCTTATGGACAAGTCTAAAAGAAACCAAGGTGAAGATTTGCACGTCCACGCTCAGGGCTGTAAAACTAACATTTTTGAGCATCACACAGTTGATGCTCTGATCAATATTTAATATAATTGCATCAAAGATAATCACAGTTCTCTTCTGGATAGGGTAATCTGCCCCGTGCACTGGCGGGAAAACAGTGCTCAGGAGACTAAGCCATTTGCCCCAAACCACATGGGGAGTGAGCGCTGAAGTAATACTTATGAGAAGGTGCTAAGAACAGACTGCTTACAACAGGGTTCTGAGAAGCGTTTAAAAACTAGATTTCCGTATCTCTTCAGCCTTCTGAGTTCCACCTAGTGTCATTCCGGCACGTGGTTGGTCTCCACAAAGACTTCAGCTGAGATGAACTGTATTCATGATCCTGCTTTCTCACTAGTTAAACAAAGGAAGTGGTGCAAGGGGCGGGAGCAGCGGTGCGAGGGGCGGGAGCAGGGGAGAAAGTCCGACTTTTTTCTCTTATCCTGTTAGAGGTGCCCGACCACAGACCCTATAAATAACTTCTGGGTTATTCAGCAAACGCCAAACGTAGAACTGTCAGGGAAAAGAAGAAACCAGATACAACACTTCTGTTTCTTCTTCTGCCTTCTGGACACCCTGTGTTGCCAAGAAATATTTTATGGCTTTACAGACCCTGTGAGGTCTCTCTCAAATCCGGTTTCCCTGCGTTGTGCAGAGGGTGATCACTGTTGAGTGTGAAAAGAGGTAAACTGTTGTCTCCCGTTGTCAAGAGCACATAGTGAAGAGCGCATAGAATCAGGGACATGCTTGGCGCTAGTCATAGACAACGAACCAATGAAATCCTGGGAACTGTTTCCATACAGTTTCCAGTAGAGTTAGAACTCAGAAGTTTTCTCGTAAGCATACAAATTATACAGATGATTTACTGTTTTTAAAATTTATTTATTTTTTATTCACTTTACATCCTGGTTGTATTCCCATCCCTCCTCCTTTCCCAGTCCCACCTTCCCTCTCTCCCTTATACAGGTAATTTAAATAATATGGTCTTTGTATAGATACCATAAAATTCTGAAGTTTATTTTTGGCAAGGTATATAAGATAGGCAATATCATCCCATTTTATTTTATTTTAGTATTCTCATATAATTTTATAAAATATATTTTATATATTTTCATGTATTTTGTATTGTTCATATATCTCATATTTATTTAGTAATTTCATATTCATTTATAGGTATACACACATATACATACACACACACACACACACACACACACACACACACTTTGGTGTATTTTCCAGCCCCCAAACCATCCTATTTTAAGTATGAGAAAAATGGGAGTTAAACAAAATATAAAATGGCCTCATTAGCCAGGCACGTGTCTTTAATCCTAGCATTTGGAATGCAGAGAAAGATATCTGATATAAATAGTGAGTTCCAGATCAGATAGCATTTCTCTTTCAAAAGTAAATAAATAAACAAACAAATAAATAAATGGAAGATAGGTAAAAGAACTGCTTCATGGTTGCTTTTCAGTTAGGAGGCCATAACATTTAAACTGTTGTGCAGATTCCTATCTTTATTATTTCTACCATCCCATGATGTCCTTCTTAACTTAGATATTTTGCACAGTGTTAAGTCCCCTGTGCCCTAATCTAATTTTAATTTTCTTGTGTATATTTGAAAATGCAGTGGATTACGGCATGCTAAGAAAATTAGGAATGGATGATAAAAAGACAGTTTATGGGAAGTAAAATACTGAAAAGCTGGTGATCCACTCATGTGCTGTTTTGTTTTTTGTTTGTTTGTTTGTTTGTTTGTTTTTGTTTTAAATAGGCAGAAAAAGAATCAGTTATGTGGTCTAAGCATTATACAAAACAACAACAAAATAAGCAGTTTATGGCTGGGGATCTTTTGTCCAGATCTTTTATTATGTGATCAAGCACTCATCTGACATCCTGTCTGTCCTTCTGTTTTAAAGCAGTTGGTCCACTCTTGTTACGCCAGCCTTCCTCTCACACATTAAATAATGTCTGTCCTCACAGGAAGCTGGATGGATTCTTCTGTTATAAAGATAAGCACAATTCATGTTTTCTCTTGCATTTTCAGAAAGATCAATCCTACAAATGAAAAAAAAAATTAGATTGTATGTTTTTTTAGAAGTACAAATAGATAAGGAAACACAGGACATGCATGTTTTATTGCTCAAACCAGAGGCTTAGGGTGGATGAAGAAACCATTCTAATCCTTGAGAGCCCCCTCTGTCTGCGTCTGCGTGTACAATCTGTGAACCTGAAAAACTCAGCAGCAATTTGATACAGTGTAAGACAAGGAGGAGGTCAATGCTAAGGACATGGGAGTCCAGAGGGGAATGTTCATCATGACCAGGCATGCCAAGCAAAGCTTTAGCTACAATTCACTTTGCCAATATTGAATGGAGAGTAGGTCTTACACAAGCAGAGAGGAAGTAGGAAGTTCTTACAGAGCCAGCAGCTAGCTGCACAACACAGAAACACTCTCAGGGAAAAGTAAGGTGACTAAACATGGCAGAGCTGAGAAATAGCACCAAGTAATAGATTTAAACCAGACAATTGCATGGCAACTGTACGCAAGTTTGCCTCTATTCTCTGAATCGCTGTTTACAATGAAAGACAAGGAAAATACATTTAATCTGCTTGAAAGAAACCTATAGATACCAACTAATGACTGAAGAGGAGGCAAGACCAGGTTTATTCTGTTTTAAAACCCAAACTTCAATAAGGATAAAATGGTAAGGTGCTCACAGATGAGCAGATGGGAAAAGAGCAGGAAGAGACAAGTGTGCTGAAAGGAAAACAATTTAGTGTGAGCCATTAGAGCTGATTTCATGGAGGAGGCAGCCTTCAGCTGGACTTGACCAGCATGGAAAAGTTAGTCATGGAATCCAAAAGGAAAAAGGGCAATTTGACTCCTTGAGAATTTAAGAGAGAACACCTGTTTCCTGAAATGTTGTGAGCAAGGCAGTAAGGAATGGTAGCTAAAGGCTAAGGTTTACAGGAGGTGTGCATGTATTTGTGTGTGCTGGGATTCTATCCAAAGTAAATGTTAAATACCTGTAGGCTTAATTAGTTACTTAAATAGTGATAGAATTGTATAAGCTTTGGTCATAAGTTCTGGACAGAGAGAGTGCAGGATTGTGTAGATAAACAAAGGGTGTTGAAATTGGTGGTTCGGGGGTCATATTACACACACACACACACACACACACACACACTAAATAAAATTTAAATTTTAAAAATTAGAGAGAGACAGATCCATACTGAATGAGACAGCTCTTTGTTGAAGGTTGCTCTGATGTGTGTTATTGGCCCTCATGATCTGGTTACACCTATCTCTGTTTTGTAAACCTGCCTAAGATATATCTGATTCGTTGATTACACAGCCTATACCCGGCCAGGGCAGAATGGGATAGGTGTGGTTAGGGTTCCTATGCTTTAGAGGTTCAAGAGTGGATCATGGGAAGCAGATGGATTGGGCAAGAAAGGAGGAGGACTCCAGGATGGGTTCGCCTGGAGAAAATGCCACATGGGCTGAGGAAGGACTCCAGTAATGATGTGAAAAGGCCCAGATGGAGACTATAAGCAAGTACCATGGGATTATGGATGAAAGGCCCAACTGAGGAGGATTAAGGTGGATGGCATTGGATGGGGCCTGGGAGATGGAGATGGATGATGAGGTTATTGAGACAGTGTAAGTGAAATATCTGCCCAGTACAAGGTAAATAAGGCAATTATAAATCTAACAGGTGCCTGTGTCTCATTATTTGTGATAGCAGGTTAAAGAGTACCACTGTGATAATCTTAGGGCAAATAATAAATAATATGTAGCCAAACACCTTTCCATTGATTACTTGTACAACAACTGTTAATGAGATGAGGCCATTTGCCCACAATGGCATTAGAAGTATGGAGCCTCATTGTACATTAGAACTGTCTTGTGATCTACAACATACCTGATTTGTGGAGACACACAGGACAAAAAGATACTGAAAATAACCCCGATGGTAGTCATTTCTACCTTAAAAATAACAAAAGGGTTAAATTCAAAGCACAAAGAATCAGCTCAAGTTATATACACACAGTGAGAGAGAGAGCGAGAGATTGAGAGAGAAAGAGGCTGAGAGAGAGAGATTAGTCAGAAACGAACGGGGGAGATATCAGTAATAAAAATGAATCATTACTTACATAAGAGGGTGGGAGGGAGGAGAGCGTAAGCACTGCCCTTCAGTGCTCGCTCGTTAGGAAGAAGGTACACGTGACTGGCAGCCACAACCCACATTAGGCTAGAGAGACATCTCAACTTTCAGGCAACTTGTATGCAACAAGAAAAGACGTGGGAGTCAAAGCTTTGAGTAATGTCTTTTGGCTGAGCTTCAGACACTTACATATTCTTGTTAAAAACTGAGCTATCTTCCCACATCCAGTCCTTCCTAGAGTTCCGGCGTGACAATCCAATCCAACGGACTGAAGTGGTTCTGTCTGTGATGTAGTCCTGTTGAAAACATAGATCCACACAACGGTAAGTGTCCCCACAGCACCGTGTGATGACAGAGACACAATTTTACCATAAAGCCTCAAGCCAACAACTGGGATTACCTGTTATTATCTGTGTTAGTACTAGTGGGCTGTTTCTTGTCTAAGATTTCGTTAATTTGAGTTGCTTTGAGATGTTGAGAAGGGGATAGAGTGCATGAGAAATTGTATTAAGCAGTAATATTCTCGTATTTCTAGGGAGTTTATAATGTATGTTTGTATTTCCTTCCATTTGAAGATCTGAGTCCCAGGGAGACTTCTAAATACGATTTAAGTGGGGTGAATGCAGCAGCTACAGGTGGCAAGAAGAAATATGTTGTTGATGAGCTCTGCAATCCCCAATATTAAGATCTTGGATTTAATTGATTATCTTATACTTGGAAAATGTTAATTTGTTTGAGTTGGATGCATAAAAAGAACTACAGAGTCTTTTTCAAAGGAGTTAGTAAATAACATGCGTCTATGGTTCCCACTTTACATTTTTCTACGCTGTCTACTTTTAGATAGATTCTCACTGTGTAGCCCAGGCTGGCCTCAAACGTGTGATCCTAGCCTCAACTATGACAACATAGGCACGCACCACTGCATCTGGCTCTGACTTACTGTTTCCTAACTGGTTATGATTTATTTTTTATTTAAAGTTAGAGTCTTTTGTTTCGATTGAGTACATAGATTCATGACCCGGAGTGGTTCTGTGTAGACTATTAGATGAATGAACAATCTCTTGGAAAGAGAAGTGAAAGGAAGTTATGTGTTCATTATGCCCTCATGCACCCCAGAAGAGCACATAAGAATCCACTCTTAGAAAGCATCAACGACAACAATTGGTGTGAGCTTGTGGACAGGCCTGTGACACTCAGAACACTCCCTGAAGTGTGAGCCAGCCACCACCTTTCCATTCATTCATTAACCGCTGGTCTTTTCTTTAAAACATAGCCACACAAACATGTATCTACACTGTACAGAGGCGCCTCTCTGTGGGATGTGATAGAAAAATCCAACCAATATTTAACTTTACTTTCTTCTTTAAAAAAATGATATCACTTCTTCGTTACGTTACAGACATTTCCAGGTGATGCTGGCCTGGAGTGATGAGGGGAAGGGCATGCTTCATGTCTCCAGCTGATCTTACAATGGAGTTGATATGCTTGGACATTCTCCTGTTTCAACTGAGTACATTTATTTGGTTAATTTAATCTTTAAAGTCCTCTGTGGACCTGGGCTTACAGCAAGAGGCGGCCAGTCATGCAAACTGGAGTAAGTGTGATGGGGGCATCCCAAGCTGATGTGTCCTGTCTGACCCAGTATCTACTTTCTGTTAGGGTGGTATACACAAGTCCAATCCTACTAAGAAAACATTCTTAGAGATGTTTTGGAATATGACTGGATTGAATATTGAAGCTCTGTAGGTGTTAGCGAGCTTCCCAAATTTCTCAGAGGACCACAAAGTGCAAGCCATTAAGAAACACATGAGAAAAAAAAAAAGGCTGAAAAATAAAAAGGCTAATTCAATGTTTCCTTTGAGATCTTTCTCCCTGGAGCTCCGAAATGCTTCACAAGGGACCCTCCTTACCACGGTGCTCTGGCTGGCGGTCTTCACAAGTGTTGCGTTCTGCTCGGCGCAGTACTGCTTGCTCTCTTCCCACGTCAGGTTATGTCGGAAGAACCCATAGCAACTGTCTCCATGGTATCTCCATTTTGTGGCGCAGGGGCTGCACTTGTGCTCTGAAGGGGAGAGACACCGAGTGTGGGGCTCGCAAAAGCTGGCCAAAGCTTTCCCCACGTGGGCAGCGTTCCTGCTCTGGTGCGCCTCCCTCTAGCTATCACGACTGACGCGAAGGGCTCGGAAGGATGAGGTTTCCAAGCCAGACTTACCGAAACTGCTCTTTGTCTTGAACTCTGCGTGTTTAATCAACTCTTGGCAGAATTTCTTGGCCAGTTGTTGCAGAGTGGCTGAGAGATTTTCCTTTTCGGCTAACAGGTACTTTTGCTGTGTGACCGCTAGATGGAGGGATGAGGTAGATTACACGCGGGTCTCAAGGTCAGAAAGATGATGGTGGGATTCTTCGGTGAGCATACATGCAATGACTACTGCACAGGGAGCTATAAAGGGTTGCGTTGAAGAACATGTGAATCAACTGGCGATGGGAAAGTCCCGAGGTGAAAAGACAGACCAGGGCAGCTGTTGGGATAGTTCCTGGACAGGTTTCTAAGCAGGCTTTACAGAGATGAGGAAACGCGCGCGGGGTTTTGATTATGTCCTACGCCTAATGCCATCTAAAAATGCACATTCAGATAACCGATCTAACTGTATAGAGCAGGGTTCTTCATGATCCCTCAGGCCGAAGGGCCCCTTCACAGTGATAGCCCAGTAGATAGCCTGCATATCGGACACTTGAATTACAATTTATAACAGTATAAAAATTACACTTACGAAGTAGCAACCACAGCCACGAGGAACTGTACTGAAGAGTTGCAGCATTCGGAAGGTTAAGAACCACTAGTATAGAAGGTCATTGAGAGGCACAGACTTTCAGTCTGGTTAATTTTGCTGCATGGTTTCTTATTCCCAAGTTCCTTTTGCAACATTTTAAATTTTAAAAAAATAGTATCCTAACTAAAACATGCAAAAGTGCATATTATATTTCATAGTGTTTAAAGTGCTTTTGTGTCCACGTGAATGTAGTATAAGAAGTGAAGGCTTCTAAAATATGTTAAAAGCAGGAAAATAAATTACCAACACAAAATTATGACGTGACCTCACAAAGTCTGATGGTTAGATGTTCATGAACAGAAAACCAATGTGTCAGAAAACAAAATGGGATGAAAGAGATTTTAAGTATA
>REGO01000488.1:410812-424450 GCA_010120015.1 Rhombomys opimus | reverse complement strand
CCTCTGGTCTTTTAATGTTTAAAAGATAGTGTGGCTTTCTAAGAGTTTTGGCTGTCCTGCAGGACAGTGACTGTGATTTTCCCTCAAGCTCAATGAAACCAAACAAATTAGAAATGCCAGCATACCTTTGCCTCAGTCTGCCTGCTTTCGATCCCTCTCTCAGTACGGCAAGTATTGAGAGTATTAAAAAGTCTGTGCTGGATTTTCACTTGACCACACCAGCAAGGAGGAGACTCCTTCCAATACCCAATTTAAGCATCCTGTAACTTCTTTCCCATAATTCAACACCACTCCATTGCCAGGTCTTTGTCTTTGTGTGCATGTATCTCTCTCCATCACAGGCGTGCGCGCGCACACACACACACACACACACACACACACATTTTATTGCACTCTTCAGGCATATGTAACCCAGCTCTTCCTATCTGACTCTGTTTGGTATCTAGATCTAGTGTAGGATTAAATAGCTTTACACACATGCAGGGAAGAAATGTGGATTGTCTATTCATTCTCCAAACATTCAGAGTTCCCTAAGGATCATGGGAATTCCAACATGAAGTCTTAAATTCTGCTTGCCTACAAACACACCATCTTGTCTCCGCAACAGGGAACAATGCGGTACAGTTAGAAGCTGGCAGCATTCTAATTCCTAAGGAGAGTTTCTGATTTCTCTCACTTTCACGACAGAGAAATTGACTTTCATTGTGTCCTTCCAAAGGAGCAGCAGGGAGTGTCTTGTGTCAATTATCTGTCTGGGTAAAAGCTCCTGGCCTTGAAAAGTAACTGCCCGAACTGGGCCTGAAGATATTGCAACATTAATTTATAGAATCACTTTCTCCTACGATGTCTGATGAAGTGGCCTATGCAACGCTAATGCTTCAGGATTCAGCAAGAGTGAGAAGCAATCAGGATGGCAATAACCTAAGAAAAGAAGGTAAGAGTTCAGAGAAAGCGTGCTGTCACCGTGGAAATGACTGGTGTTAAGTGCTTTGAGATGCAGGCGTTGACACTGAAGGGAAGGAGGATGTGTGCAATAAAATCCCCAAAATAGAGACAAACACTCCTGGGATAGGTTATCAGAGTGAGGCTCCTTACGAGAATACACAGGGCTTTCAAGACCGGTGTGAATTGTGTGGAATCAGTGTCATGAAGCTCTTCACTGTGGAAGAAAAGGTTAATGGATATGTCAGATATTGGGTCTGGGAGTGAGAGATTTCTATTTGTAATCATCCTCGATTCTTATGCCTTGCTCGCAATGCTAGAGAGATGTTCTTGCAAAAGCCAAAAAGGGTTCTAAAATAAGTGTAGGGAACTTTGCTGATATGTGACATAACTAGCTGAAGGGAAAGAGTCAAGTATAGTTAATTCTGAAATGAACATGAGCTGGCTTTTTTTTTTTCTTATGCTGTTTTTAACTTAAGATCATTGGAACCCTAAGTATAATTCAGAGCATTTATCAATATTAATCTTTATTGAAATGTAGTTATAAAGTACGTGATATCACCCTTTTCGTAGTTATGTACATGGAAACACTGAGTCTCGAAGGAGCTAGGAAGTTTGTCCACATTTATATAAGTGTGTGACGGAGTCAGACTTTCAATGTCAGCTCATTCCTTAATGTCCGCCTGGAAGAAATGTCAAGTTCTAGAGCCAGACATTAATTCTATGTGTAAGACTCCCTCCTTCAGTTCCAAATGTTGCGTCACAGTTCCAGTGCTTATCCTGAACCATACCATATAATTGCTTTCTTCTGCTCCCTGGATTTGCTTCTCTCTCTCTCTCTCTCTCTCTCTCTGTGTGTGTGTGTGTGTGTGTGTGTGTGTGTGTGTGTGTGTGTGCATGTGTTAGGGGAAGATAAGTAATGAGCACAGATTTGCAGTGTTTATTAAAGGTAAGGTGATTATGCATATCTATTTTGTCATGTCTTGTAATTCTCACTCAAACCTAACCTTTGAGAAAAGGGGTTGTCTGACTATCCTACCAATGCTACCGTACTCATTGTGGGAATAAAGGAAGAGGAAGGTGACGGCTTTTTTTTTTTTTAAATGACAAACATAGTCCAAGAATTCCCTGCTGGTTCTCTAGGCCATTCACAGGTGAGGCAATACATTTTCATCCAGGATTAATTTGCTATTTATCATATAGAAAACAGGATAAATAATGACATAAGATTATTCTACCAGGATAGTATTGCCTTTAAAAGTATAATCTAACTTTGTAAAGTAAGATAGAGCCATCTCCTTTTGGAGATTTGTGTCTTAAAGCTCAGGGTCTCTCCTATTGTCCACACCATTCCAGAGAACTCATCTCCTCACCTCAGTCATGAAATCAGTGGACTTGAAGGAGAAAGATAAAGACTGATGTAAAACAGACAAACAAAAACCCGATTAAGAAAATTTCACTCTTGCAAGGAAGGTGGGAAAACAGAGAGCTGAAGAAAGGACCTCAAAATGCTTCATATTAGGAATTTTCTAGAGTGACGTTAAGAAATCAAGGAAAAATGTTAATATCTAGAAGCTCTGTGAGTGAGAGAACTGACTCCGAAAGTAACAGCATGCTGTGTTTCTGTTTGCTCATGCGCTGTTGGTATCCAGGACACCCAGCTCAAACCCCGATTTGGCGAGGAGCTGCTTTGAGCCTGATGACCATCTGCCTGGTGCTGGTAATGGGACTAGTGACCTTGGGGACTATGTGTAAGTACATTTGTATTAAACAAAAGAAAATCGATTAGAAAGCTCTTGTGTAGCATGTGAACCCAGGAGGGATAAGGAACTAGCACATGGAATTCTCTGACCACTTCAGTTACCCCGGATCCATTCCATTCTCCACCATCCCCTCACGGCAAACCAACAAGGGGCGTATTTCACTGCTACGGGAATTCTGTCCCACAGTCATTTTTGTCTTTTGATGAGCTCGATCACACCGTGAGGACAACCACCTTTCTTTTCTTAGTTATTGCTTAAAACGGACAAACTCCTTTCTAAGCAGACACACGCGTTTGTTATTCTTAGTGGAAAACAGGAGAGCAACGGGGAGCTGGATTTGCAGGAGGGTAGGGCACTTCATTTACCTTGAAACTTAGCGGAAGGTTAGCTCAGTCTGCTCACCCTTGACCTTCCTGGGGTAGAGGAAGTATCTGAGTGACTTTCGTGAATGAGGAGAATCACATAGACGAGGAAGAGAAGGGTGGGAGTTATGTCACACCTGCCGGCCAGAAAGGAGCTATCCATGTGTCTTACAGTGGAAGCCACTCCCTGGCAGGATCTGAGAGGTTACTCTCTCATTCACGGTGCGGCTGCAGGTGGCCTGGGTGGGGCATGCGGTAGTGGAAAGCCATGTCGATGGTTAAGTATGTGGAGTAAAGAGGATTGGTTTGATCAGCACTTACCCTCAGGAGACTTGTAGTCAAGAGTTTCTCGGAAGATACTCAGGTTAAAGAAGGAAGGTTTCTTTTGGTCCATGGTTTAATGAAGAAGGACTACAGTCCCTCGTGGCGGGAAGTCACAGAGACTGGCAGTCAGAGAGCAGCAGGAGGTGAATGTCATGCCCTGCTGGTTTCCTACTTTACTCTCTGGTTAGGTCCTCAGCCCAGGGGATGGAGCTGCCCACATTCAGGGTGGGTCTTCATATTTCAGCGAAATGTGGAAATGGCCACATAGGCACATCCAGAGGTTTGTCTGCTGGTGATTCTAAATCCTGTCACACTGATGATAGAGATCAATCATCACAGATACTAATGGCTGCTGTGATCTATTCATTTAGTTCCTTATATAAAAGAAGTCAATGATAGTTGTGATTTGGACATATAGACACTGACTAATGATTTATCTTGTTCTTTGGGAAATAAAACTGGTATTCCTGTTGAAGCAACAGATATTCGGTAGATGCTGTTAGGAGAATAAGTGGCTTATCTTCCAAAAGATACACACCCCAATACAAATTAAAGTGGAGTGGTGTTGACTCATCAGTAAATGCATGGTAATTTTTTTGCTGCAGAAGCTGTTACATGCACGATGCACTGTGCTAATGGTTCAGTGGAAGAGCTTAATGAAAATAAAGTTGTTTTTAAGTAGATGCATGGATCCACAACTAGAAATGGTTGGAATGGTCTAAGATCCAAGACCAGTCTGGGATTATTGACATAAATGTCAAGGACGAAAGAAAGACAAGAGAAGAGAAGAGAGAGGAAGGAGTGTGAGCAGGAGAACTTCATTTATGAGGGAGGGAGAGGAGAGAGAAAGAAGGGAGGGAAAGAGAAAGAAAGAGAGGGGAAAAGGAAGGGAGGAAAGAGAGAAATAAAGGGAGGAAAGAAAAAGGAAAGTAAGAGAAAAAAGAAAAAAGGGAGGGAGAAGAGGAAGGAGCAAGAGGAGGAAAAGGAGAAGGAGGGAGAGACAGGATCCCTGGTTGCCAGAGGACCACACTCTTGAGTCAGCCTTGCAGCCTTCCCAGAGTGGCGGGTCACTTGCACTTGTCTTGTGTCTTGCAGTTTTACAGATGTCTAATGATATTAATTCAGATTCAGAGAAGTTGAGCCAACTTCAGAAAATCATCCATCCACAGCAAGACAACCTGTCTGAACCACTGAACAGCTCCAGGAAGGGTCTCACAGAGGAATCTCTCCAGTCCCAGATCTCAGCCCTCCTGGAGAGGCAGAGACAGATGGCTATCAAGCTCTGCAAGGAATTCCTCATCCACACTTCTGGTAATTTGATTTACATCTGCGAGAAAGCCAGATCAAAGCTGTCACCCTGATCAAAGTCCCCACAGGCAGCACCTAGGAGTTAGGTCTTTCAAAAGTCCCTTGACCATGCTACCCTAAATGTACAGAGGACAAGGAATTACAGATGTTTCTTTAATATTTTGGAAAACATGGGAGAATTTTGTAACCATTTCCAAATGCTATCAGCGGGAATACTTTAACCTCTCATGTATTATTTCTCAGTCCTCTGGCCAAGAATATTAAAAGGCTGGACCTGTAAAGAAAATGCCCATGGTCCAACCCCAATTCAGTTACACTGCTTCCACAGGGTCCTGGCACAGTATGTTTCAGGGTGTTTATGCTCCTGTCTGTGGTTTGTGTACATAACTTAGTTCCCAAAGGCTGCTACAGTCACTCCACACACTTTGTACTTTTGAATACAATTTCCTTTGCAGACCATAAATGCAATCCTTGTCCCAAGACATGGCAATGGCATGGAAACAGTTGCTATCATTTCACAATCAATGAAGAGAAATCCTGGAGTGACAGCAGAAAGGACTGTACAAAGAAAAATGCCACTCTGGTGAAGATTGACAGCATCAGAGAAAGGGTATGGCTGACTCTCTTCCAGCAGCTACAGAAATTAACCACACAATGAAAAGTAAATGTGTGATGCTTCTGTGTCATGATAGGATATGTGTAGGTTTTGAATGAGAGCTATTAAGTGAATTAAGGAACTGTGCATGGAACCCAAGACACAGCACATGCTAAGAAAGGAATTTACCTCTGAGTAAATTTATCCTCAACCATCAGATGAATTTAATGATTTAATCTTTCCTCTGCAAATGGGCACATAGGCCTCTCACTTGTTCTTTCTCCCTCCCCCAGGATTTTCTTGAATCACAGCCATCACTCACATTTTCTTTCTTTTGGCTGGGATTGTCCTGGAACTCTGCTGGCAGAAACTGGCTGTGGGAGGATGGCTCGTTTCCCTGTCCAACCCTGTAAGTATCTAACTGTGGGGAGTGAAAGATCAAGCTTTCCATAGAACTCTGAGAAAATTGATGTAGGTTGAAAGAATTATAAACACAGATATGAAAAAGAAGTACACTGTTTAAAAGGAGAGAGAGAGAGAGCTTTCGCATGGAATATACATTGACACTGGTAAGTAATTCCATCTATTTGCAAATTCAGAGCAATGCACTGCTGGAGGCCAGATCCAGCTGCAGGTACAGGTCCTGAGGCTGGGAAGGGGCAGGGAGTAAAATGGCGACACTGACTCCCTGTTGACTTTCAAGCAAGTAGTCCCGAATAGCTCAAGCCGTCTTTATACAACCACAATCCTGTTCACCTGAGCAGTGATTAATAACAGTGGTTATTTTCTTTAAAGAAATCATAACATCAGCACCACATAAGCCCCTCATTACAAAAACACACCCCAACAGTTCCCCTTCCTCCTTCTCTCTTCCTGCTCGGTCAATTACCCCAAACATATTTTGCACTACAAAGCACAATTTCAGTAAGGAAAAAAAAAATGTCTAGCTAGGCATATTCCATAGACACGAGCACAGTTGGCAGCAAATGTAATTCCATAGTTATGCAAGGTGAAAGACATTTGTGGGTATAAGTCCATTCATCAAATAGCATCCCTCTATAACAGTACTCTTTAAATTGTAGACAGAGATGTGTCCATCGTACCAAGCAACCTTTCCTGATATGCACTTATCAATTTCTTATACCATCTTTCTAAGAACCAGTTCTTAAAAGTCTCTATTAATCAAACACAGCTTCCCCATTTTTTAAGTCCCTGCTGATCAGACATAACTTCCCCAATTTCTAAGTCTCTGTTGATCAGACGAAGCTTCCTCAAAACAGTTATGTAAGCAGGACCCATTGCTCTCCACAACTTGCACAGGCTTACTCAGTGTGACTGCAGCTACTTCTCTAGGGACATGATTACATGTCCCAAGAGACCCAGGATTAATGGTCACATCCGAAGGATCGATAGAGATCGATAGAGAGGAAATGAGCATTTTACCCCTCAAAAGAATATTGAAAAAAACAGAGAACCATCCCCAGGACCTTCAGCCAGCTCGATCCTCACTTTGCCTGTGACTGACAAAGTGAAACTAAATATTATTATGAGTATAAACAGCATTTCGAAAGCAAAGAGCGCTTCTAGTGCATGCGATCTAGGGAACAAGCATAGAAGCCAACAAAATTCACCACAGGTCCTTGCCAAGTAGGACAGGGTCTCTAGGGATCTTGTCCCTTGGAGAAAGGGTTTTCAAGGGCCTTGCCACTGTGGAATCCCATCAATGAAGCACTCATATACAGTTCCCTGCAGACGCCACATGGCCAATGCACTGAACTTCATGTGCCTCTTGGTTGTTTTCCTTATTAAGGATACATATTAATTCCTTAATTAACATACATATTAACTGTATGTTCAAAGTACTTTGTAAATATAAGCCTTTGAAGGATGCACTTCCATATTCCCACAGCATAATCAAAAATATTATCACAGAGATATTATGTGGTTAGTCTAAGATTGTCCAGCTCAAATGTGATCATATCAAGGCTGAGCATTTTAGGTCACCTATTCATCCAGTCAGCTATTTCATTTTCCATCCTTTCAACCTTCATGTGTGGTGTTTGTCATGAAAACACATATTCAACCATATTTGCTCATAGTAAGTAATTGTCAGCCGTTTTCTCACAGAAGGTAAGTCAGCTTCATGATGCAGGTCTACTGATTCTATCATATGGCAAATATCCTAAGCAAAATCTGCAACCGCACAGTCTCAATTACAGTGTTGAAAGTACACCTCAAATCTGTACAGTTTGGGAAAATGAAGCTTTGCAGTTATTTAACGCTATAACAAAACAAATCTTTTGTGTCTTTAAAAGTCTTCTTTACATTTTCTGGATATTAACCCTCTGTCCGATGTAGGGTGGGTGAAGATCTTTTCCCAGTCTGTAGGCAGTTGTTTTGTCCTGTTGACGGTGTCCTTTGCTTTACAGAAGCTTTTCAGTTCCATGAGGTCCCATTTATTGATTGTTGATCTTAGAGCCTGTGCTGTTGGTATTCTATTTAGGATGTTGTCTCCTGTGCCAATGAGTCTATGGCTCTTTCCCACTTTTTCTTGAACAAATTTAGTGTGTCTGGTTTTATGTTGATGTCTCTGATCCACTTGGACTTTAGTTTTGTGAAGGGTGATACATATGTATCTATTTGCATTTTTCTGCATGTAGACATCCAGTTAGACCAGCACCATTTGTTGAAGATGCTGTCTTTTTTTCTATTATATGGTTTTTGGCTTCTTTGTAAAAAATCAAGTATTCGTTAGGTTTGTGGGATTATTTCTGGGTCTTCAATTCGATTCCATTAATCCACCAGTCTGTTTCAATGACATTACCATTCCGTTTTTATTACTGTTGCTCTATAGAACAGCTTGAGATCAGGGATGGATATACCTCCAGAATATCTTTTATTGTACAGGGTTGTTCTAGAAATTCTGGGTTTTGGCTGTGAGTCTCTGCATCTGCTTTGACCCCCTGGTTGGTGGAGTCTTACAGAGGACATCTGTGGTAGGCTCCCATCCTGTTTCCTCACTTCTACTGCTTCCAGTGTTTATCCTGTTTTTCCTTCTGAATGAGAATGGAGCATCTTCCCAAGGGGCCTCCTTGTTGTTTAGCTTCTTAAGGTCTATAGATATGTCCATATATGTCTATTATATGTCTAATATCCACTTATAAGTGAATATATACCATACATGTCTTTCTTTTTCTGGATTGCCTCACTCAGGATGATCTTCTCTAGTTCCATCTATTTGCCTGTGAATTTCATGATTTCCTTGTTTTTAATAGCTGAATACTATTCCATTATGTAAATGTACCACAATTTCTGTATCCATTCTTTGGTTGAGGGACATCTATGTTGTTTCCAGATTCTGGCTTATTACAAATAAAACTGCTATGAACATAGTTGAGCAAATGTCCTTGTTGTATGGTTGAGCATCTTTTGAATATATGCCCAGGAGTAGAATAGTAGGGTCCTGAGGTAGCACTATTCCCAGTTTTCTGAGAAAGCACCAGATTAATTTCCAAAGTGGTTGTATAAGTTTACATTCCCTCCAGCAATGGGGAAGGGTATCCTTTTCTACATTCTCTCCAGCATGTTTTGTCACTTGAATTTTTTATCTTGGCCATTCTGATGGGTGTGAGGTGGAATCTCAGAGTCATTTTGATTTGCATTTTCCTGATAGCTAAGGATGTTGAACATTTTTTAAAGTGTTTCTCCGCCATTTGACATCCCTCTTTGAGAATTCTGTTTAGGTCTGTTCCCCATTTTTTTTTAAATCTATAATTTTTACACTGAGGGTTGATATCACTAGTATCTTTCTTCTTCCATCCTACAAGTACTTAGTGATCCAATTCACTCTGTTTTACTTTAATGTATGTCATCAACATTTCCTATACTGAATTATAATCATTTCATTTTTGTTCAAAGCTGCTGGGATTCATCTTTGGCTCACCAAATAATGATATGTTTGTTCTTTTTCTCCATAAATATCCATTTTCCAAAGATTTTTCCAGAACTTTTTCTATTTAAATATGTATCTTCCAGGCTCTTATCATCCTTGCTAGCCATATTTTATTAGTCTATTTTCACACTAGTAATGATGGCAGAAGGCTCATTCAAAACAATACAGACAAAAACAATAGCTACTCTTTTAAAAAGTGGAATAACTGTGGGGGGGGTGTTCACAGTTGACCCCAGAAGAGGAGGGATGTTAGACAAAGACCTTCCTGGAGTAGGACCACTGCACCATGGAAATACAGCCCAGTTCCTGGGTTAGAATACACATATCTCCTCTTCCATATAAATACTAGTCAGTTTTGCCTCATCTGCTGGCTCCTGTGAACATGTGGAGGAAACAGCCCCTGGTTCAGGTTCAGAGCCTGTGCGTGATGACCCTCGGTCACGCAGCTGTCAGATAACCCAGCTCCCGACACCCATCTTAGAGAGACTGTGCTTCAGGCTTATACAGTGTCTTTCTTCCATGGGTCCTGAATATGTTCTTTCTGACTAAGATACATTCAAATAGTAATATTTAACAGGCTTATCTCTGACGAATAAAGTAACATGGCATCCAAGAGTGCATCACTCGATAAAGGCAGTGAGTGTAACACAGAATTAGGTTGAGCATACATAATTTTTTAAGGACAATGTTTAAGGGTTATCATTAAAGTTGAGCCCAAAAGCTGGACACAATTTTCTCATTGCCTGAGCACATAATTTCCTCTCTCAGACTCTTTTTTTCTCCAGTATATATGAAAGTATACATAATTACATTTTTTCATAGTAAAATGAAATAACTTTTTACATAGTATGACTTTATTTTTCTAGTTTTTGTACTAAAAATTGAACTATTAAAAAAAAAAGATCTATCAGCTCTAATGTAATCTGCACTGGGTAAATTCCATTAATGTAGTTCCATACTACAAGCGGCAGTAATAACAGTAATAATTCCTGAGCCAGAACTCAAATATTCTTTTTATTTAATTGACTTTTTTTTTGGTTGTTTTCAAGACAGGTTTCCCTGTGTAGCCTTGGCTGTTCTAGACTTGCTTTATAGATGAGGCTGGACTCAAATTCACAGACATCCACCTGCCTTTGCCTCCCTGAGTACTGGGATTACAGCTCATGCCACCATGCCTGGCTCTAACTTAATAATGGTTAAGTTAATGGTTGGTTATTCACACAACTTTTGTGACACTATTGTACTAGCGTGTCATTCAGAATTAAATTTCTTCTTCTTCTTCTTCTTCTTCTTCCTCTTCTTCTTCTTCCTCTTCTTCTTCTTCTTCCTCTTCTTCTTCTTCTTCCTCTTCTTCCTCTTCTTCTTCCTCTTCTTCCTCTTCTTCTTCTAATTTTTTAAGATTTATTATTTATACAGAATTCTGCCTGCACGCCAGAAGAGGGCACCAGATATCATGGTTATAAGCCACCTGTGGTTGCTGGGAATTGAACTCAGGACCTTTGGAAGAACAGCCAGTGTTCTTAACCTCTGAACCATCTCTCCAGCCCCCTAAATATATTCTTCTTAAAGAAATGTTTTACCTGGGATCTCGATTAATCTGAAATAAAGAACTCAGATGTTCTGGCATTATCATTCCTGAAGCAGTCTCACAAAAGCATAAGGTTTTTCCTCTAAGGGTAACTGAGAAAACTAAATTCTCCTTAACTTTCATATATAACAATTTTAATGATTTTTAAATCAATTGCTTTTTAGATTTAGTGATAAGGAACATGCCAAGTTCAATGGATCCAAAGGGTGTGCTTACTTTGAAAGAGGGAATATTTACATTTCTCGCTGTAGTGCTGAAATTTCTTGGATTTGTGAGAAGACAGCCTCCCTTGAGAAGATCGAAGATTTGGTCTGACTCTTCTAACTTTATCCAGAAGTAAGGGCCTATTTCACACTCATGCAAGAAAGGAGGAAGCTATGCTATTTGTGCCAAAAACCAACTAAAAAGTGACTGTGTGCTTATACTATTCCACAGACAACCCTGATTCACAGAACACTCCCTGCTTTTGTGATGTTCTGATAACTTGGGTCCTAAAATGATCCTGAGTATCCAGGGGAAAACATGCCATCTCAGTTTGTTGCTCAATAAACATTGTTGTACACAGACTGGGTGATATTTAAATATTAACCACTAGACCAACATAGGCCACTGTTTTGGATGTAAACATGTTTTTGTGTCAATTCCAGGTGTGACTGATTCAGTTTGTCCACAGCAGCAGGCTATTTGCCTCATGAGGGCTCTGAGAGGGCTCTTTGCCAGCTGGCATTTGTTGAATTCTGAGGACTTTGAGGTTTATAATTATGATAGCCCAGAGAGAGAGAAAAGGGCAGAATTAGTTCTGAGGACTCTGAGGAGTATAAATATGGTAGACCAAGGGAAAAAGTGGAACCAGCTTGGAGGAGTCAGAGGCGGACAGCTTGCTGCTCTTGCTGGCTTGCTGGTTTGCTGATTACCTGGACTTCTGCATTTCCTGACAACGGATATTGGTATTGCCCCCAAAAGAATCCTATGACCCTACCCAGCAAGAAGAAGTAAAGATGTCTATGTCCGCTTTCCCTTACAACCTTCTTTTTCCCCTGCCTGGGATTGGGGGGATGGAAGAGAGGTATAAGTTTTAAGAAACCCCCAAATAAAGTAGTGTTTGAAAACCTAGTGCCTACGGGCCACAGTATGGGAGCAAGTTCCAGGAGACCCCTGATATGAAGGCTGCTAAGTGATGTATGTAGGTCCGAAGGAGCCCAAGATAAAGGACCTGTATTGCTATATTGCTGAATTAGAACTATTTTAGTATTTTTTAGTGCATCTGTCTGAACCGTTGTTTAACAGCTAATTATCAGCTTCCATGTTCAAAGTAACTTTGCTCTGTCTCCTTAAGAAACTATACTATCAATTCTTATAACTCATAGCCTACCTGAAATAGGATTAACAATATGTCTTGTAAATGTTGTGCTTATTTCCTCAGATGAGGGAATAAGAGCCATTTCCATGCTTTCTAGCTCTTTCTTAACTCTTGTTGGCTTTTCCCCCTCAGCTGTTTGGCCTAACCTCCTCTCCAAGTTGACTGATTCAAACTGACTTCTCTTACTTCTGAATGAAATTTTCTGCCTGGCCTCGAAATAGGTTGGCAATATGTTTTAATCTTCTGGCTCCTTCTCGTTCTCTGGCCTGTACTGTCTTTACCTGTGTCTGGCTTGTTCTATCTGCAACCTTTCTCTGTAAAACTGTCCCTGTAAGAAACTCTTGGTAAAAACTTTCTCTCCCTGTACCACTCTTGAGTAGCTACCCTTTCCTGTCCTCTTCTTGTGCGAGTTGGGTGTGTCTTATTTCTGACTCATTCCGTCAAATCTTTCTCTGATTCATCACTTTGTCTGCCCCTCAATTAGATGTCACTTCCAAACGTGGCTGCTTCCTTCTATAAACTAACCTTACTGTCATTGTTTGATATTAAAGTTGTGTACTAAGGTCATTTCTGTATTCCAGTCAGATCATACTGTGATCCCTAGCATGTCTGCATTCCAGCTAGATCACATAGACCTGGAAGGTATTTGGATGTGGCCCATTGCCAGAGCAACTCTGTTGCTGGATTAAAATTCCTCTACAGTGCGTCTTCATATTTTTATCATTTATTTAGACATAATATTCAGGATATTGATTTCACAATATGGCTTTTATCAGAATAATAAAATATTTCTTCTCTTTGTATTAATGTATTATTTAATTTATCTTTGTGTGTATGTGAGTGAGTATCATGTATGTATGTGTATGTATGTGCACATGAATAGATACCTGCACCTATGTATACATGTGGAGGCCAGAGGAGAGCATTGGGTGCCATACTCTATCACTCCCCACCTTATTTCTTTGATGCATTATCTTACCCTGAACCTGGAGCTTATGATTTATTTTTTCAGCTAAGCTAGAAACCAACAAATATCAGCCATCTCTTGTTTCTGCTCACTAGGTTCTGGGGTTACAGGCATGTGCCTGGACACATCTGGCTTGTTACAGGAGTGCTAGGATATGAATGATCATCTGTATGTTTGTTTAGGAAGTTCTCAGAACTGCTGAGACATCAGTAAGTATTCTATTTTGTTAAATAAAGTCTAAAATATTATTTGAAGACATGTTTTCCAAAACAGTTTGCCCACATCATGGCAGGAGCTAAATACTGTAAATCCAGGCTTCAGAAATCTTTCTGAGGCAAAATTACTGATTTCAGGATATTCACAAATAATATGGTTTTGGGTTTTTTCCTTATTTAATTATGTACTAATTGGGGGGCGGAGCCAAGATGGCGACGAGCACACACAGTTTCTGAGCGGTGGAATACCTGAACTTCTGAG
>REGO01000488.1:366650-397670 GCA_010120015.1 Rhombomys opimus | reverse complement strand
GAGCTGCCATGAGCTACATCTGTGCAGGGATTCTAGGTTATCTCCATGCATGGTCCTTTCTTAGGTATGACTTAATTGCTGTAATTATTTGGTGGCAAATTTTCTTCAGGGGAAGCTTTTCTCGGGCTTCAAATAAACAGGAGGACCATGGGTTCAAGCCAGTCAGGAACACACAAGTTTGATGCTAGCCTGGGCTATAAGGCAAAATCCTGTCTCAAATAATAATAATAAATAACAGGTTTCACTAGGGTATATCATAATATCATACAAGGAAGCAGTCAGTCACAAAGTGTAGGCGTCTAAGAATACAACAACATCACTGTAGTATAAACTGGGTTTTTAAGACGAAGGTGGCGGCTTACAGCAGAAATAAAATTAGATCACCAGGGAAAGAAGCGGCTCTGTCTCATTTCTGCCAGAAAGGAGGTTTAGTAGGACAACAACTCATCCAACTCTAAGCGGCCTCATCGGATGTGGTGTTGTCTGCAGATGGAACACTACCTGCTCTCTGTGGGGTGGGTGTCATCTAAAACCAGTACATGGTAGACGTTAGAAAGAAATCTCCACAACGAGTAGCATCTAGATCCTTTCTGTACGTGTAAAATATATGTCATTGTTCTCCTAAGCAGTAACTCTCTTAGTCTCTCTACCAACATTCAATTCCTTTCTCTTTCTCTTCTCTATTCCTAACTTTTTATTTTACTGATGCATTCAGTATATTTTCCCTTTATTACTTGAGTCTGTGAAGTTCTACTTTTTCCTTCAATGAAAAAAAAAACCAACCTATTTTGCATTTCAGAAAAGTTTAGGATGACAGACTCCCTAAAATACTCCAACTGTTTTTACAGTCATAAGACAACCGGTCACAGGACATTAGGAATGTCGTTTTTCATGACAATGTATTCTTAAACAAGTTCAGGATCTGATTTTATTATATTTTGGATTTTGCTCCAAGATCAATTGATTGTTGAACATAAGCTAGAAAACGTCAATGGTTGCTTTCTTTGGTTTTCGTGAGGTTTAGGGTAAGGCAACATAAGGGTCACAAAGTCTAAGTTAGTAAGTTAAATATTTCTATGGATTTATTAAATTCTTACCCTGAAGATTCTGCCGTTAAAAGCCTCATTAACGAGATGGAAGACAGGGTTAGAAAAAAATGACTAAAGGTTAAGAGAGCTTCCTGTGTAATCATTAGGACTGCAAGTGGGATTCCAGCACGGGGATATCAAGGCAGGCCTCCTACAAGAGCATGATGGGAGTACACGCAGCTCTGATGCCCTCTTCTGGCCTCCTCGTGCACACATACACAAATGAAATTTAAAGGGAGGAAAATAAAGAAGAGTTTTGATAGTTCACTTTGTAATTCCCTGTCTCCATATTTAATAATCTGAGGGTCTCTGGAGTTTTCTCTCATTAAACCTGACTGTGCCTCAGAAATGCTCTTAACATTTTAGAGATGTTTTCCATTTGATTACATCCACTTGAAACTTCTATTTTTACAATATATGATATTCGATTCGAAGAACACAAAACATATTGAGACTTTAACCTTAGTGGAGCATCATTTAAATAGTGGAGTTTTACTTTCTCCTTCTTGGTTCACTTTTTGACTTTTGAAGCAGGCCCGCTCTCATGTGTGGCAGGCTGGTCTTGATGTCACTATGTTGCCAAGGATCACATTGAACTTCTGATCCTCCTGCCAGCACTGCCAGAATTCTGGGATCACAGACTGCCTTAATTTGCTCTCTGTTGCACTGATAAACACAATGACCAACCATTATGACCCAGGCATAGTGATAGCGCTGTGCTTAAAACATATGTTCTCTTTGCATACCCGAAGGTAGTTAGTTTCATTTAAAGATGTAAGTCAAATCCATATGGCTAATTAAATATGGTGCACTGAAAGCGTGTGGGCTGGAAATTTCTCCAGAGTTTCTAAATGCAGAAGGAAAGATTGTGTGGATGTCTGTGAAACCAAGTGGGATCTAATAGTAAATCCAAATATTCTGAAAGAGCCACTCAGCGATCCTCCTGCATCAGCCCCCGAGTGCTGAGACTGCAGATGTGCACCACCCTGCTTTTTTGAGTATTGTTCATCATCTTCCACAGCAGATAAGATTGAATGCATGCTGTGCAGGGGCTGCTGCACGTGGAGACCAGGTCTTCTGTTTCCAGCAGAGTCAGACCATGTGGTTTTATTCCAGCTGCTGGCTTCCTTTAGTGAAAACCAGGAGAAGTTTTTCGGTGCCACCGCCAGGAGACAGTAACCCTTCCGGGAGAAAACTGGTTCCTCCCAGCCTCATGAAGGTTTTCTGGGTTGGTATTCCATGCGTCCAGATTCTATTTCATGACAGATCTTCTACCAAACCATTCATTCCTGCCACACTTGTGCAGCAGAGAGCACCAAAACTTGTTTTAGGGAACAAGCTTAAGGACAGAATCAAAAATTTCTGGATTCAAAGGTCCAGACTTAAAAGGACTAAGATTCAGTTTCAGTGTTGTAAGGTACATTAATAGAACACTATACACAACAGCGAATACTTATAAATTGTTTTCACCCGGAAACAGGTGTCAAGAGTCTCATGGGTTTCTATAGTAGTGGAGCTTCAGCATGCACGTAGAGAAAATAAATCATTTGACATTTTCTGGTTTCTTCTGAAGTTTGCAAAACTTACCAGAAATGAACGGCCAACATAAAGCCTCGGCGTGTTTTTGTTTTTTATTTGTTTGTTTTTCCAATGCTCATGAAAGGACAGAAAAGTCTCTGCATGCTGTTAACTCCCGTGTTCTCTAGCCAAAGAGCTGGACACCAGACAACAAACTCTAACACTGGAGCCTCCAGGCTTTTGATTTTCAAGTTAAGACAACCTCCAGAGACTTCTCCAAGTAACTACTAAGCAAGAATAGGACTGGATGGAAATTAGGTAAGTTTTGGACAGAGCTAAAGACCCAGAGTCTCCAGTACACTGGCCCCTCTTCTGGAATATTCCCATATCTTTGAAACTTTATTCTCTCTCTCTCTTTTTTTTTCCCTAAAGGCAAATATGTTTTGTTTTACTTACTATAGAAGCATACCTTCCTTGCGGGTTTCATGCCTTCTGATGAAAATCAATATTTGTCACAGTTTGACAAGATCTAGAATCACTCAGGATAGATACCTCTGGACATGCCTGTGAAGACTGTTCTAGATTAGGTGACTGGATGTGGGGAGACACACTGTAACCGTGGGAGACACCATCCCATGGGCTGGGGTCCCAAAGTGAGTGAAGAAGCGAAAGCAAGCTGAGCACAAACACTTACTGATCTCCGTTTCTGTGGATGCAGCGTGACCAGGCTACTTCAAGCTCTCGCCACCATGACTTAGCTGTCATGTGACCATGGCCAGGGAAAATACTTGTGGCTAAGAAATGGAATGGATGCTCTCCAGTGGGAATCCAGGAGATATAACAACTTCATTGATAGAATAGAAGAGACGGTTTCTGCCCTGCTCATATTTACTCCCTACTCAACACAGTGCACTTCCAAGAAGACTGGCTTAACCTTCAGGTAACCCTAACAAATTAGAGAGAAGTCTCTCAGAGGGAAGTTGAGGCAGGCTAGCATGCTGAATAGCTCAGCAACATGGGGCCATTCTTGGCATAGGCTGTGCGTACACCGCTCTCCTAATCATGAGCTTGGAAGCCTGAGCACTCATTTGCATATGCTAGTGACATCTTGGGTCTCCAGTGAAACTTATGCTTTTCTTCAAAGATCCATGGTGTGACTCCTCAGGGTCTCCTTGCAGGGACTCTAAAAGTTCACATACAGGGCACACCTTCCCTTATTGTGCGTGCAATAATACTGTGGGATGGACTGACACATCTCTCTTGTCTTCAGGATAGGTTCTGAGACATTTTTGAATAGAAACAGGGTGCCCTAACTTTCCCATCACAAGGACTCTACGCTCAATACGTAAAGCAAAATCAACCCTTCCTCCATAAAACTGGTTTCGCCAGACATTTTGTTGCACCAAGGTCCATCATAAGCAATGCAGTGTCTCCTATTGGCAAGCTTGCACAGCTTCTCAGATGTCTTAGTAGAGTGGTAAAGCCCAGGAAGGTGAACCTGAACCAACAAGCTCTCCCTTAGGCAATTTACTTTTCCCCACTTTGATCTCTGAGGGCTTGATCCCATGTGGATTTTCTCTGTTTTCTGTGGGATGCATTAGTAGGTCTTTTTCTTCTGTTAGGAGACTCAGAAGGAAATTCCACAGTCAGATGATCTAGTTATTTGACTAGATCAGGAAGTTGGGTTGGTAAAGATTTGGGAGTGGGACATGCATTTTGATTCATAGTAAAAAGCCTAAGCCATGTCCTCAAGCAAAGAGTTATCTAGTAGCATAAAGGAGTAAGTCTCTTCTGAAATCTTTGGGGACTCAAAAAATTCTGTGGCTCGAGATATTGGAGGTTATTAAGAAAACACAAAAGATTGTGGAAGCCTGTATAGGAAAGCAATGGACTTATTGTGACTTTCGGATGCAGCAAGGAACAGAATGCTCATTCCACATGGTAGCCTTTCGGAAAGAGTTGCATAAACAAAGTGGATGCCTTGAAAGCGAGTACATAAAGGGAATGCCCTGACAGGTCCACATTATTTCTGTGGGAAAGGTAAAGGCTTGGGAAGAATATTCTTGTCTCTTTTCGTATGACCAAAGATGATAAGAGATAGCACCAAGTGCATTCTCTCATTGTACTTGTAATTGCTTTAACGAACTGCAAACACCCCTATATTTTGATTGCTTTAATAATCAAGATAAAAAATGCTTTGTTTGCACTATTCTTGAGCCCAAACACGTGGCATTCTCTGGTGTCCCCACACGGCCCTTTGGCATTTTCCTTAATCCGCTTAGCCTCACTGGCCAGGGTGGGTCAAGAAAATATGTTCCCATTTATTGCCTCCCCAGCTTTGGCCATATTCTGATCTTTGCCCAGGTTCAATTTTTAACATTCATTGGTGTTCTTCCCTTCATATTATTAAGTCCCATTACTTTTCCTTGTCTTCACTTCCCCATTAAATGAGATATGAACTTTCTCATTCAACATCATGGCAGCCCTCACATTTAGGACATTTCATCCCATTTCTGGTTATGTACTTATAGTCCTTCCACTTATTTTTCTAAAGAATCAGGTAAACTGTTGTCCATGGTTCCCCAAGTTCCCTGTCCTTACCATTCATATTCTACCCATGTTTCTCAAACACCTGCTATCTCTCTGATACATTCTTAATTCCACTCATTCACCAATCCAGGGAAGATTTGTCTTTTTAAAATAATTATGCCATTACTCTCTAGATCCACATTTTCCCCCTCTAATACAGCAATAGATTTTTCATTACCCATTGGGCAGCAGGTGTTTCAGGTCCCAAATCTCATCTCAGCATCTGCTTTTTTGGACCATTCTTATTGGTCATTGATAGAGGCTTAGTCCCCAGCAAATGTCCTTTGATGAACACTGGTTTATGAGGTTATTATGTCAAGCATGCTTCTAGATTCAGACTCTCATGGAGGAGAAATTGACCAGGGACATATTCTCTCAATGAAGTATTTGGTTGTCTCAATAGGAGACTCTGTAACCAGAAGCCTGCTTACCGGTCATTAAATATTCAGATCCCTAGGAAAGAAAATGGCTTAAATTGTGCATTCCTTCTGTATGTAGATATTTGCTAACATTTTTAGTAGTGTAATTAATAGTCTATGTTTTGGGAAGCTGTTAAAATGAGATTGCATTTAAAATTTTATTTCCAATTGTTTATTATTAATACATAGAAACGTTTGAATTCTGTGAAATTTTATCCAATGATTTTTAATTAAATTTTTATTTTTTACATTAATTACATTTTATTCACTTTGCATCCCAGCTGTAGCCCCCTCCCTCATTCCCTCCTAATCTCACTCTCCATCCTCATCTCCTCCCATGCCCCATTCCAAGTCCACCTACAGGGGAGGTCCACCTCCCCCTCTATCCAACCCTAGCCCATCAGGTCTCATCAGGACTGGCTGCAATGTCCTCCTCTGTGGCCTGGCAAGGCTGCTTGTCCCTCAGGGAGGGGCGGGTGTCAAAAAGCCAGCCACTGAGTTCATGTCAAAGATAGTTCCTCTTCCCCTTACTAGGGAACCCACTTGGATACTGAGCTGCCATGGGCTACGACTGAGCAGGGGTTCTAGGTTATGTTCATGAATGTATCTTGGTTGGAGTATCAAAACAACCCTGAGATTTCGCTTTATACCTATCAGAGTGGCTAAGATAAAAAACTCAAGTGACAACACTTGCTGGAGAGGATGTGGAGAAGGGGAACCCTCCTCCACTGCTGTGGAATGTAAACTTTTACAACCACTTTGGAAATCAATCTGGTGCTTTCTCAGACAATTAGGAATAGTGCTTCCTCGAGATGCAGCAATACCACTCCTAGGCATATATCCAAAATATGCTCAAGTATGCAACAAGGACATTTGTTCAACCATGTTCGTGGCAGCTTTATTTGTAATAGCCAGAACCTGGAAACAACACAGGTGTCCCTCAATGGAGGAAGGATGCAGAAATTGTGGTACATTTACACAATGGAATACTACTCAGCAATTAAAAACAAGGAATTCATGAAATTTGCAGGCAAATGGTGGGATCTAGAAAAGATCATCCTGAGTGAGGTATCCTAGAAGCAGAAAGACACACATGGTTTATACTCATTTATAAGTGGATACTAGACCTATAAGATAGAATAAACATACTAAAGTCTGTACACCTAAAGAAGCCAAACAAGAAGGAGGACCCAGGGTAAGAGGATCAATCCTCACTTAGAAATACAAAGAAGAAAGACATTGGAAGAAGGAGAAAACAAGAAAGAGTACAGGAACCTACCACTGAGGGCCTCTGAAGAACTCTACCTAGCAGTGTATCAAAGCAAATGCTGAGGCTCATAGCCAAACTTTGGGCAGAGGGCAGGGAATCAGATGAAAGAAGAGGTAATTAGTAAGACCTGGATAGTACAGGAGTTCCACAAGGAGAGCAACAGAACCAAACTATCTGGGCTCAGGGCTATTTTCTTATCCAGTGATTTTAATATAATGCTTACTATCACACTTTAAAAACTATATTGGTTCTCGTGTATATAACTATATTATCTACAAATAAAATGTTTTATTTTAATCTTTCCTAACTTTCAAATTTTATATGCCTTTTTGTTGCCTTCTCTTACTGCTGAATCTCTAACAGACTTTAGAAGTTGTTAAATGAAATGACTGACAAAGTTCATTCTTATCTTGTTATAAAACTTGAAATATGTTCTCCTTTACTAGAATTATGATGTTAATTAAAACTTCAGAGTTTTTGCTTATTTTTTTACTGTTTATTTTGTGTGAAAACATGATTATATTTGGGACCTCAACTCCTAGTTTCCAAAGCTTTATTATGACAGTTGAAAAATTTGTTTTTCCCTCACATCTTTTTTTTTGAAAATGTTAATAAATCTTTGATACAAATTATCCATATCATACTATTCTTTCTATATATTTCCAGACTTAATTTCTTTGAGGTTGGAATTTGCCTACTCTTATCTGTGGAAAAATAGGCTACATGGTCTTGTTTTCAGCATACTGTGCGCTGAAAAATACATGGTAACAAATTATGACTTAGTATCCTGACAGTCAACCAATGAGGCAAAGGAATCTAGACATAAACATTAGGAGAGGCAAAACTGTAGTCTCATTGTTGTGACTGTGTTTGAATGAGGTAGGAGATGCACACTGCCTGACGCTCCTCTGAATGGCAGATGTCTTGACAACTATTCAATTGCCGAGACAAAGCGCCATTGCCAAGGCAACTTGTAAAAGAAGACATTTAATTCGGGGCTCCTGGTTCTGGAGGGCTGGAGTCCATGACCGCTGTGGTGAGTAGCGTGGCAGCAGGCAGCAGGCGTGGCCTTGAGTAGGACTTGAGAGCTCAGTCCTCGAGCACGAGTCCAAAACAGAACTAACCAGGAATGGCATGGCGTCGCTTTTGAAAACTCAAAGCCTGCCCTCAGGGACACACCTCCTCCAACAAGGCTACACACCTTCCCATGCTTCTGAAAAGGTTCCACCGACCGAGCCCATTGGGGACCATATTCATTCAAATTAGCAGGGCTGTAACGAGGGACAAACATCTGCGGTCGCTATGTGCTGCCCTCTGGGAGGTCATTCAGCACACTTTCCACCTGTACCTTTCTGGCTGTCTCCTCACACATGATCCTTCTCTTGTCGGTGCAGAGTGTATAATAAACATACATTCCATCTATATATCCACAGTACATCCTGCTTAAGTCGTGTGTGCTTCCTTCAAACCTGTAAGAGAAAAATAATCACACTTGGCAACTTATATGTTGGTTACACCCACTGATGAGAATTTTCAGAATAACATTCACGTTTGTGTGGTCTATCGTGTAAGTTAAGTTTCAGTCGGTGGCTGGGTTATATATTTGTGATGCAAAACCCTGTTTTCTTGACTTCCCACGTCTGGAATGCTTTCTACCATTTGATTCCAGACTTAGCCTTCCTTCCCGTGGTTGATATGATTTAAAATAATGTCATCTCATAAGTCTTTACCTTAACTTACCCAGTAGTGCAGCTTTGGCACTATCATCATCAAGCATTTTACATAATGACCAAAACTGGAATAAACCCGACTTAGGAAATCTTAAGTCCTGCACCACCTCTCACGTGGCACTTCCTCCTAACCATATCTCAGGTATTCCTTCTGACTAGTGGATGGTAACATTGGACGAGTAATAACAAATGCATATATATAAATTAAAAGCACTGTGTTTTTTATAAACATAACACTGACTCGGGTCAATTAATAATGATCACCAAATAAGTCCATCAGTTAGTGTGGGGAGCAGAAGCCCCGAGTGTGTGAAGGTTCGGGGGGAGGTTGTTGTCACGAGCTGGTCATGTTAAGAACCGTGGCCTCAAACCCACACTAAATGACAAAGCCTTCCTCTGCTCCATCTGATAGTATATGTGGAAAATGTTCACCATAACATTTTCACCTGGATATTTGTGGCCTGAACATTGCTCCCCTTCAGACAGTTGCTCCCACTGAACCAGCCTCCTTGTTCAGCTCTATACAATAAACCCTGGCAATCGCCTACCACACCCCTACGCAGCAGTATATAATAAACAGGCTGAACCTCTGAGGTGTCTCGGCTTTTCCATCCGAGAGCCAGACTTTGTTTATACCTGCTTGCCTCTGTTCATTGCCTCACCGCCCTAGTCAGGTCCGGCCCTAGGGCTGTGCGAGAATGTAGCAAGTTAAGTTTTCAAGAACCGGATTTCCAGAGAGCTGGAGAAATGGCTTTGTGGTTAGGAAGGAGATTGCAGAAGACCTGAGCTTAGCTCCCAGCTTACGTTAGGTGGCCCACAACCAACTATAACTCCAGAGCTAAGGTATATAATGTCTCTGGCCTCCCTGGGTACCTGAAATTATGCGTGAATACTCATATAAAGACATACACACAGACACATAATTAGATGTTGAAAAAAGTGAGATTTTCTATGATGTCAAAGAAAACATCACTCTCCTCTCCCCCAAATCTCCAAATAACACTGAGAATAACCACAAAATTTCACACTCATGCACACACTCCACACACACATGCGTACCACATATATGTGTACCACACACATGAAATACACGCACATCACACACATACCCACACGCACCACGTAAATGATGATTTTACAGCTTTTATTTAAGGACTGTTTGACAATGTTAAACGTGAACTTCTCTCATTCCCTTGTGTCTTCTCTTCCCGTGTGCAGTAATTTCTAGCACACTTTTATTCTGTTCTATAAAGATAAGACTCATTAGTCTCCACTCCTACTTCACACCCTGGTGTTAGCTGTACTCCTTCACTGCAAATGAGACCTTTAGGACACCCCTCCTTCCCTCCTCAATGTGAACTCATCCCCATTCCATCCTGTCAGTGCATTGCTCTTGTGACCCACACTCCTACCCCCGCTGAGGGGGGAAAGAAGAGAGAGAGAGAGAGAGAGAGAAACAGAAGCTAGTGGTTTTGGTATGACCTGTGGTGCTCACAGCATGCAGAAATCGCAGTGCTTTGCCTCAGCCCGTTAGACTGTGAGCAGGGTGGCCCTGGATGGCTTCCTATGTGATGTGTCCCCAACTAACAAGCCTGTGGTCAAGGAGTCAGGGTGCAACACGATGGTAGTGTCCCTGTCTGGCCAATGCGAGATCCTGAATTCACTCTCCAGTTTTGCCGCAAACAAACAGATGGTAACAGGGTTGGAGAGATGGTTCGGTGGTTAAAGTGCACATTGCTCTTGTGGAGAAGTCAAATTCAGTCCCTAGCACCCAGCTCACACCTGCCTGTAACTCCATTTCCAAGGCTCAGATGCTCTGTTATAGCATCTGTGAGCACAGACTCTCCTGTGGCTTGTGATAAATGTGGGTCCTGCAACAATACCCAGCAGACTGAGACTAAAAGTTCTTTTTTCTAGTCTCATATTCTGTCTCCTAAATTTCAAGGATTGTAAATGCAAGTGGAATTCTCACATGTTGACGCAAATAAAACCACTTGTTCTCATTAAAATGCAGAATAAATACACTGTATGAATCCAGCTATAGCACTGTATTTATACATCTTCCAAAATATACTTAGAAGATTGTATAAAGCCATGTTTGCAACCTATGTGGAAGGTCATATTATTCTTGACACTGTAAGGCCTGTGCAGCGAAGCTTCAGCCTCTGCACTCAACAATCTCTGCTTCAGGGATGAGGAGATGATTCCAACAGCCGAGCCCTTCCCTAGCAAGCACGATCCTCTGACTCCATGGGTAAAATCTGAGCCTGATAGCATGCACTCATAATCCCAGTGTTGGGGAGACGCAGACAAGCACATCATCAGGGCTCACTGGCAACCGAGGCTACTTGGAGAATTCCAGGGCAGTGAGAAACTCTGCCTCAAAAACAAAAGTGGAGAGCACCGAAAGAATAACACCAGAGTGTGTCTTCTGTCTCTTCCACTGGAAGCACATGCACGCGCACACACACGCACACAAACAAACAATACATGTGTACCACACACACATTATGTACCATACACACGTGCGTATTACACATACAAAAACATGCACACATACAGTGCACTTATACTTACAGGCCAAGATTAACCAATTTAGAGCTAAGACGATCTTGCATTCACCTTTGAATTCCAGAACATAGAACAATATTAAGTACTTAAAGGTGTCTAGTGAATGGTTTTGGATTCTGCAATCTTCTTAACTATAAGCAGTAATTTCAAAAATAGTTTCCACAGTTTGATACTGTGGGTTGTTGGAGATTTGCCAAAATAATGAGAAGACATGTATGGCAACTCTCTATGTAAAGAAATACGTCACATAATGCTGACGGGAGAGTTGTCATTGAAGATGTGGTGTCAGGTGAAGCTGGTTCTAAAGGCAATCTTCCACGCTCCTGAAAAAGTTGTCTCCATTCAAGTCTAACCATAAACATCTAACAAGAACAAAGACTTACCCCTCAGAGAGGAGCTTCTCATTCACTGTCTCACGGTATATGTAATCTTTTCTGGGTGACAACCACAGCCAGTAACTGCGTAGCGTTTTGAGCTTTATAAATTCCTACAGAGACGGAGATGGCCTGTTTAATAAGGTGTTTCTTCTGTCTGTACACTACCTTGTAGCTTTGGCATTGCATTACCACTTTTCAATGTCATTTAAAAGGGTTGCCTCGTCCAGACTTGATGTGAGATTATGTGCCTGTTTTTATCTTAGCATGTTATTCTGTATTGGGTTATTGTCTCTGGAAGGCCTGTTCTTTTCTGTGGAGAGGTGGAGATAGGGTGGTTCTGAGGAAAAGGGGAGGTGGGAGTAGAGGAGGGAGACAAAACTGCAGTCAGGATGTAATACATAAATATAAGAGAAGAATAAAAAGATGGTGATGATAGATAGATGAAAAGAAAGAAAGTAAGAAAGAAAAAAGAGAGAAAAGTTGAAAGTGATTCTTAAGATGTCAGTGTTTCAGAAGACAACTGCCTGAACAGAATACCAATAGCTCAGGCACTAAGATCAACAATTAATAAATGAGGCCTTATGAAACTGAAAACTTCTATAAGGCAAAAGACACCACCAATAGGACAAAACAGCAGCCTATAAAGTGGGAAAATATTTTCTTTAACTCTACATCTGACAGAAGGATAATATTCAAAATATGTACACATGTTATATGCTTACTTATAAATGGATATTAGCTATATAAATAGGATAAACATACTAAAAATCCACAGTCCTAAAGAAGATAATCAACAAGGAGGACCCTAGAGAAGAGGCTGAAACCTCACTTAGAGGGGCAAACAGGAAAGACATCAGAAGTAGGAGAAGACAAGGAATAGGACAGGAGCCTTCCACAGAGGAACTCTGAAAGACTCTACCCACTAGTATCGAAGGAAATACTGAGACTCATAGCCAAACTTAGGCAGAGTGCCAGAATCCTTATGGAAGGAGAGGGAGATAGGCATGAAGGGGACAGAAGCTCCACAAGGAGACCAACATAGCAAAAAAAAAAAAAAAAAAAAAAAAAAAAAAAAAAAAAAAAAAAAAAACCCTGGTCCCGGGGGGGGGGGCAGTTCAGAGACCAATACTCCAACCAAGGACCATGCATGGAGAGGACCTAGACCCCTACTCAGAGGAAGCCCATTAGGCTACTCAGTTTCCAAATGGGTTCCCTAGTAAGTGGTACAGGCACTGTCTCTGACATGAACTCAGTGGCTGGCTCTTTGATCATCTACCCCTGGGGGGTGCAGCCTTGCCAGGACACAGGGGAAGATGATGCAGCCAGCCTTGATGACACCTATAGGCTAGGGTCAGATGGAGGGGAGGAGGACCTCCCCTATCAGTAGACTAGGGGAGGGACATAGGGGGAGAAGAAGGAGGAAGGGTAAGATTGGGAGGAGATGAGGGCTACAGCAGTGATACAAAGTGAATGAATTATAAAAAATAAATAAATAAAATTTTAAAAAAGAACGTAAGAAACTAAATGTCAACAAACCAAATAATCCAATTAAAAATGGGATATATATCTGAACAGAGAATTCTCAACTGAGGCCAAGAAGCACTTAAAGAAATATTCAACATCCTTAGCCAACAGGGAAGTGCAAATTTAAATGACTCTGAGATTTTATCTTACACTCATCAGAATGGCTAAGATCAAAAACACTAGTGACAGCTCATGCTGTCGAGGATGGGAGGCAACGGAACAACACTTCTCCATTGCTGGTGGAAGTGAAAACTTGTACAGCCACTTTGGAAACCAATCACTCAGAAAAAATTGGGAATTGATCTACCTCAAGACCCAGCTATACCATTCCTGTGCACATATCCAAAGGATACTCCATCCTACCACAAAGACAGTTGCACAACTATGTTCATAGCACCTTTGCTCATAACAGCCAGAAACTGGAAACAACGTAGATGTACCTCAACCAAAGAATGGATAAAGAAAATGTACATTTACACAATGGAGTATTACTCAGCTGTTAAAAACATAGCATCATGAAGTTTTCAGGCAAATGGATAGAACTAGAAGAAAGCATCTTGAGTGAGGTAACCCAGATCCATAAAGACAAATGCGACGTGTACTCATTTATAAGTGGATATTAACTATAAAGTAAAGGATAAGCATTGTACAATCCACAGACACAGAGAGGAAAAGTAACAAGGGGGGATGGGTGAATCTCATTCAGAAGGGAAAATAGTGGACTGAGGTCATGTGGGGATGGGAACAGGAGGGATCAGGTTGGGGGAGGAAAGGGTACTGGCATAAAAAAGTGGAATGGTGGGGGAGAAGCAATTCAGGGACAAGATAAAAACCTACTGTAATGGAAATTCCCAGGAATCTATTAGGGTGACCCTAACTAAGACTTCTAGTAAAGAGGGATACAGAGCCTGAGCCAGCCATCTCCTGTCCATGCTTGACTTCTAGTGGAGGGGTTGGGATACCAACCCTGCCACAAAACCTTTGACCTATGGGAGTGGTGAGCCTTAGCTGTGATCACCATACACTCTGTTTTTCAATGACCTTTCAGAAGGCATATACAAAAACCTGATTCTACACGCCCAACATGAAAATATGCAGACCAAAGGGTTCTGGGCATCCCTGGCTTACCCATGTAGATTGCAGCTTCTAAGATTATACTTAAACGTGTATGTTTTAGCTTTCCCTGCAACGAATGTGTAAGCCCCAGTCCCCTCCCCTTGCATCAAAAAAGCAATTCTGAGTCATGATGTCTTCCCTATTTGTCCCTTTTTACCTCATATTTCACAATATGAAACTGATTCCTGTCTGGGGGGAACAGAGACGTGGAACCTTACCAGCACATTCTTGTTCTTAATCTTCAGTAGGCTGGCATTCCGGGCAGAGCAGAGCATTTCACTCTTTTGCCAGGTTTCAAAGCCATTAAGTTGAGAATAACAGCTGTCCTTGTACCATTCTGAACCTTTTGGACAAGGTTTGCATTTGTGCTCTAGAAAGACAGAGTTTTACAAGTCGGTGTCAACACTCTTGACAACTATCACTTTACTGCCTGTGTGACACTGACCAAATTTACTGTGTTTTTTTCTCTTTAGGTCAATAAGAAAGAAAACAAATCCTCTACATTCCTATATATCACCCTTTTAACCTGACATAAAGCTTGGAAAAAAAAATTCAAGTACCTTGCCAGATTAAAACATACTCTCCATCATTAGGGAGCTAACTTATGACTCTAAAAATTAATCAGAGCAAATATGCCATCTAGCTAAAAAAAAAAAAAAAAAAGGCTTGCACAATAATATCAGTCTGGCTTCCCCAGCAGGTGGCTCTCTATCTTTCAACTCCTGGAATATGGGAGAGGTGTTTCAGAAGCTCAGGAACACAGTTTAGCCACAAAAACTACAAACGTGCTTGTAGGAAACACCCATTTCCCTGGTTCCATACATCACCCAGGATTTCATTTCTTTGCCTGCTCCTTTCACTCCTTCAGCACTAGCTGACATCTAGGAATGAAGTCACCTATAAGGAGGTGTCTTTCCCTAGTCATTATCCCTTGAGACCTGTGCCCAGGACAATGGTAATGAACTGTAGATTAGAGAAACTGTGTATGCTGACCGGTGTTTCATTATGAAACTGTTAGAACCCTGTGAGTTGGCAGCCTGTAGTGTTTACTACTTTCCTGGTTTTTCTCTAACTGGGGAAACATCAATTTCATTTATGAAACTCATTTGCTGAACTCATTTAATTCCACATTTAATACTGGCTCTGTAAGAAGGTGATTTTTCAAAGACTCTAACATTTAGTTTGCTGCCCAGGGAATAGTTTTGAGAGCAATACAAGGTTACCTGATTCTTTTTTACACAGCTCTCTACACAGCTGGGTGGCTATGTTTTGAAGCATGGCGGAGAGGTTCCTGATTTTCTTGGAGCTGTTGAGATTGTGCATCAGCTGTAGGGAAACATTTCTTTGAAGTTCTTTCTTGATGTCTTGTAATTGATTTGATTTTATCATTTCTGTCTCCAAAGTTGTATAAACTCCAAAGGTTTTTTTTTTTTAATAAAACAAAAGAAGAGAAGAAAATAGATAATTTTTTAAAAACTTTTTAAATTCTCAGTATTCTATCATTAGAAAATTGGTGAGGTTTTGATTTTTGTTTTTTGTTTTGTTTTGTTTTTAGTATTAAAAGTGGTAGGAAAAGGTTTCTCTAAAGAAGTGGTTGGGTAGACCAAGTATATGTCTATTGACCACATTATAAGGCCCCACTTGGGGCATGTTTTTATAAAACCTTATTTCAAGGAATAAACATTAGTTCAACAACTCATAGCATCTTAAATCTCCCAATCAGCTGAAAAATATCTGTATAGATAAATATATATCATATGTAAATTTATGTAACACCTATCAGACTCAGCAGGTTGCATTTATATATTTATTCACATATCTATATAACAATAATAATTATAGACTAAGAGGCTCTGAATTTGAGAGCAAGAAGGCAGGAGGATGACATAGATTACAGAGAAGATGGGGGAATTATGCAACTATATATTTTTTATTCTTTTTTTTTTCAAAATTTTTTCACTTTACATCCAAATTGTAGCCCTCTCCCTCATCTTTTTCTGGTTGTACCCATCCTACCTCTTTCCCCCATCTTCCTCCCCTATTCCTCAGAAAGGGGAGGCTCTCCTCCCCTACCATCTGACCCCAGCCTATCAAGTCTTATCATGACTACCTGCATTCTCCACCTATGTGGCCTGGCAAGGCCGCCAACGAGGGGGAAGTGAAAAAAAGATAGCCTCTTCAACAACAACAACAAAAAATGGTGCTGGTCTAGCTGGATGTTTACAAGTAGAAAAATGCAAATAGATTCATATTTATCACCCTTCACAAAACTAAAGTCCATGTGGATCAAAGACCTCAAATAAAACTAGACACACTAAATCTGTTAGGAGAAAAAGTAGAGAAGAGCCTTGAACTCATTAGCACAGGAGAAAACTTCCTGAACAGAACATCAACAGCCCAGGCTCTAAGATGCAACTATATTTTAACTAAATTTAAATTTTCTTTTTAAAGAATGGGGTGATACATACAGATGCCTCCTAAGACCACCAGTCCAATGAGCAGGAGAAGGCACAGAAGAGTCAGAATCAAGACTGGTTTATGCTGTGAATGGGAAGGAGCAGAAGTTACTGTGAAAAGAAAAGAACAAAGAAAACCAACAGTATTGAGAAGCAACTCACACCTTAATCTCACCCATTCACTTATTTATTTATTCACCCTCCTCTCATTTCTTTTCTACTAAGTATTTTGGTAGAAACTCACAGACTTTAAATTTTTTTTCAACAATAATCAGATAGGAAACCATGACTAAGACAGCAGGCTTGGTTTCAAGTCCTTAACTATGCTATGCTTACACGCCAAAATTTTTGTTCATGAAATGTCTTAAATTTCTTACCAATAAGATCAATAAGGCAATGATTTTAAAAAGAATAAATATTCAGTAAGTTCTTTCCAAATGAGAAAGGAGTTTCATAGGCAAAGACATTAACCCTTAGATTGATAAACCATGTAAAAAAGAAAAAAAATAAGGCTTATAAAATGGAGAGGAGAAATGGAGTTTACAGGCAGAGTGTGTCTTGGATACATTTGTGGAAAGTGAGTTTCTCAAGGTGGAGGAAAGCTTTCCGAGGACCCTTTTGGAGTGTGGAGGTGATGTGTAACAGATGAAGCGATTCCACTTTTTATACATTCCCCTCCAAAGCCAAGAGTGAGGCTACAGAAATGTGAAGCAGGCCATCACTGGCCGTGCCCTGGCGTTCCTCATCAGCCCTGTGCCTCACTGAGTCTGGACCTGTATTTCTCATTACAACTTTTCCGATATTTCCTATGATTTTTTTTTTAGCAAAACTTTCTCATTTAATGCTTTTACTATTTTTTGAACAATAAGTTACAGACTAGATCATTTTCCTAAAAAGTTACAAGATTTATATTGTGATTTATGGTTAAGGCATTATGTGATTTAAACTGTCACCATGTATGGACAATTGCAAAAAAAAAAAATGTAATTCAAGAATAACCTCATATTCTTACCCTGTTCTTGAAATTTGCCTTATATCAACAGATGACAGCATAGCAGTGCTGTAAAATCTCACAAGTGACATATAAAATGCAAACCTTGGTTTCTTAATATTTTTGGAAAGTTGTTGTTAGTAAAGGTACTGTAAATCCTCCAGTCCTTATCTGAGGTTTGAAATACAAACTCATAAACTTTCTTTTGTTATAATTATTTTCTCACTTATGTATGTTATGAGATGAAGGAGGGGGGCTATAACCAGGATACAGAGTAAATAAATCATAATAAATAATAAAAAGTTATCAGATATGTAGCATTTCGGTACTAGACACTGTTGTCGTTGGTAATAAAACAAAGCAGTAAGGTGGGCGTGTTTCTGCTGTCATTTAGATGCATTCTAAAGTGACAAAAACAAACTGCAAAATGACTGATTCATAGAGAAATAGATGGTAGACAGACAGACAGATAGACAGATAGATAGGAATTTGAAACTTAGAAATGCCTATTATGTGACACAAAAACAGAACTGGAAAGATCCCTGGAGTGTTCCATCAAAGAACACATGCAAGAAGTCGGGAAAAGCAGAAGAACAAAACTAGCTCAGCCACAGGAACAGTGAAAACCAGGAGGATGTGTCCCAGAGAATACACAGTTTGAAGGAATTTCACTTAGGTTTTGGTAATGGTGGGTTTTCTGTTGAGTGTGTCATGTTGTGTTATGTTGTGCTGAGGGCAGAGCCTCACACATGCTAATCAAGGGCTCTAGCACTGAGCTGTGCTCTCAACTCTCTTCTTACTTATTTGGAGACAGGCTCTCCCTAAACTAACTGCCCAGACAGACTTTGAACTCATCCTGCAGCCCAGGTAGGCTTTGAACTTCCAATCCTGCCTCAGCTTCTTGAGTAGCTGTGGTTAGAGAACCGCTTCCTCAGATCTGGCAAGGGAAGTAGTTTCAAAAGGGACTGCTCAACATTATAGAAACAGTAGAGCAGTGAAAGAATGGAGACAGGAGACTGTGCAGTAGCTCGGGGGCTAGAGGCCCTCGCTGTGCAAGCCTGGCCACCGAAGCTGAATCCCTGTCACCTGGTGGGAGGAGAGGACTGACTCCCCGGGCTGCTCTCAGACCTCCACACCGGTCCTGTGGCATGTGCACACGTACATACGCGCACACATATGCATGCATACACACAGACTGACACACGCTCACACATACATGCACACACACACACACACACACACACGTGTTCACATGCATGCATCCATTTAAATTTAACCTAAATTTAAAGCAAAGAACAGAGATCTGAATGGTAGGATAAAACGGGGAACCCCTGGAGCTCCATCAACAATAAGGAAAGCCGCCAGATAAAAACGCGTTCTGCTCTTCTTTTTCTTTCTCCTACTCTTCAAGCATTTTCCTTGTTAAAAAGAGAAACATATAAGCCCACAACTTTCCTGAACAATGTATTGTCCTAATTCTGTGGATTAATATAATGAAGATACACACACACACACACACACACACACACACAAACTTTACAATAAAACAACAGAATTTGAAAATACCACCCTCTCCCACACACCTGGGTTCGATATAAAAATGATAATCGTAATAATGTAAAAATACATGTTTCATTGCAGTGATTTAGGCCTTAAAGGAAAGAAAGCACCTCTATAATCCCATTGGTACTTCGGGTTTAAATGAAAGGCTTAATTAAGAATTCACACCGCATAATTACAATATTTAAAGTGTGGGGCTGTAGCCACTGCCTTACATCGTATCCCCACGGCTAAAAATCTTACCTTCCGCCCCACATTTTTCAGAATTCGGAGTTTCTTCTTTCTTATCGGAGTCCTGGAATTTGAGATTTGCATAAACAACATCTTCAACAATTTCTTCAGACATTGATGAATATTTAAAGAGATCTCCACAAATTGTCCTTTGAAAAAAAAAGGTGGGAGAGGGCTAACGGTTGAATGAACCTGCTTGGAATTTTGATTTTCTGTTTGTAAGCTGAAGCTAATTTCACAAGCCAGAATTTCTTTTTTAAAAACCCACTATGCCAGTCTCTCAGCCACAATCAACCCACTATGCCAGCCCCTCAGCCGCAATCAACCTATGGCATCAGATAAGAACAGGCAAGGGTTGAAAGAGGAAACGTCTTTCTTCCTCATAGTTCCTTCCCTTTTCTCATCTCTATATAAAGTGCTTTTTGAAATTGTGCTTGGATAATATTAATATCATACCGGTTGCACAACTCACCCCTACCACACTGCGCAGACGCGGTTTAGGATTAAAGTCCCAAGCGGAGAAACAATCGGAATGATTCAGATCTAAAATGCTCCCTAGTCCACCCCAGTGAGAAAGACTTCCTCAGGACTGAACATTCACAGAGCGGACACACAAAGAGTGAGAGAGGAAAGACCCCGCTTTCTCTCTGCTGCAAAGGTTCTGGCTACATTAACAGGAGCTTCGCTCCCAACCCTGGAGAGGCACAAGAAAGTCATGTCTGTGACTTCCAGGCTGCACTGGTCTACATAGTGAGTTTCAGGAGAGCCAACGCTCCATCAAGAGGCACCATCTCAAACCACGCCCTCCCAACACATAGCAAGTAAATCAATAAAATAAGAGATGCTACCTATGTAACTGGTAATTAAGTGAGCTCAAAACTGGCGATACTGAGTCAAAAATGTAAGACAAAATGTGGTCGTGCTGGTACTAGCTTCCTTCCCCTTTTCAACCACGTACTGAAATACCTCGTGCAGATGGAGTCTTCCTGCAAAAGGCAAGGCTGGTTTCATGTTTCCTGGCCTGCAGAGCTGTAAACGGAGGCCTCAGACACATTCCCAGTATGGTTCAGTGCCACAGGTTCATAAATAGGTTTTTTTGTTTGTTTGTTTGTTTGTTTTGTTTTGTTTTTGTTTTTTTCTGTTCAGAGAAAGTAGGTGTTTCCAATGGTTTGGGGACTGTGAATTAGACCCTGATCATCTTCATCAATGGAGAGTTCTTCTTCTTTTTTTTTTTTAAATACCTTCTCCTAGTATTTCTTCAAAATGCTTACTGATACTGACACATATAATTTTAGGTAGGTTGGCATTATTTTTAATTATAAAAGAATGTTTTTAATTCGATGAAATCAATTGTTTTAACATGATAAATAATGTTTAGACAAAGCAACATTGGATAGGCTCAGAGAGTTTCATGTGTATGTTTCTGTGTTTACATGTGGGTAATAGTAATAATCAGAGAAAAGGAGGCTATGAATCTGAGAGGAAGTAATGGGCAGAATGGAAGGGGTTGGAGGAAGGAAAGGGATAAATTTAACATTTGGGTAAAATCTAGTCACAGGTTTTAATGTTTTGTTTATTAAAAGGATTAAAGATAAACCCTCACTTTTCCAAGCCAAGTGTTTGGTAAACACTAATAAGACCATTGCAACATTTAAGAAACTTCTTCTTATAAACACAGGGGGCACCAGTGTTAGATTTTTGACCTTAATAGTTTTGTTTTCTTCTGTTTTGTTTCAAGACACGGTATCTCTGTGTAGCCTTGGCTGTCCTGGACTCGCTTTGTAGACTAGGCTGGTCTCAAACTCACAGAGTTCTGCCTGCTTCTGCCTCCCTGAGTGCTGGGATCACAGCTGTGCACCACTGCACCAGGCTAACAACTTTTCTTTTCTTTTTTTTATTTAACTTTTTATTGTTTCATTGTGACTTTCACACCAAGAACCCCAATTCCATTCACCTCCCAGTTCTTTTGTACCCACATTCTGCCCTTGCAATCTACCCTCAAAAAGGGGGGAAAATATCTCATTATGGGAAGCTGTAGTGTGTCACAGTACATCCTTTTGTCCACACATCTTTACTTGCAAACGTTTATTGCAATGAGTCATTGGTATGGTTCGGGGCCTCTGGCTTCTGCTGCACTATCAACGCTGGATCCTCATGGGCCTTCTCTCAGATATCCTGTTGTTGCCCTGTGTCATGGAGATTCTGCAGCTTTGGATCTGTAAGACTGGCCCCTTCATGACCTCCAGCGGTTCATCAGCGGGGAAGATGCTGGCGTGGGCCATCTCACAGCCCTGGATCTGGGCCTGGGTAGCAGCTGAGCTGATCCTGCCAGCTCTCCTGCACCCACACCTCCAGGATGAGCTCTCCAGCACTGCCTCAGCCAGCTCACCCAATGCCATAGCCAGCAAAAGGCCGGTCGGCCCTCCCTCTCTCCTGTCCTCAGGGCTGGCTCACCCACTCCCATGCCACCAGAGCCAACACCGCTGTGCTGCCCAGGGAAGGTACATGCAGCTTCTGGGAGGAAGGGCCAGCTCTCTGGCTCTCATGACCTCAGGCCTTGCTCTCCCCAGGTGGCAAGGGTGTACTTCTCCCTCACCCATGCTAGCACACCACAGACAAGTGGCAGGGACAGCTGTCCCACACTCACCCGCTTGGGGCCAGCTTGCCCCACAACCAGGGACAGCTCTACTGTCCCAGGCAGTACCCGGTCTCCCGAGTGCTGCAGCAGGAGAGGGGCAGGGACAGCTCTCCTGCTTGCCTCCGGTGGTGAGGGGCAAAGGGTTGAAGCAATCTTTAGCATTGAACAAAATATTTATCATGTGCAATTTTTTTCTCATCTAACATTGTTTCTTTTTCTTCCAGCCTTCTTTACCAACATTACATTTATTTCTATTTCTAACCTTAATATCTCACTTTCCTCCCTGATGGTTCCTCTTTTTAAATTGTAATATTTGTATTAAGGATTTGAGAATTTCAAATTCCTCAAGTGAGGGATTGGCCAGAGCAGAACTCTATGACCATGTCAACGCCGGATGGTCTTAATGACTTGAGGTACAGGGGCACAGACCACTGTGAGGCACATCTTGCCTAGGCAGGTGGGCAGGAGCTGTATTAGAAAGCTAGCTAACTGAACAGCTAAGAGTTAGCCAGTAAGCAACATTCCTGCATGGTTCCTGCCTCCACGTTCCTGACTGAGTCCCTGCCCAGACTTCCCTCAATAATAGACTGTGGCCTGAAAGTGTGAGTGGGGTAAGCCTTCCCCACCCCCACCACCAGCTTTGGGTCAGAGTGTTTTATCACAGCAACAGAAAAGGAAACTTAGACAGCTAACAGTCTTCTATGGGATTACAGATGTGTGCTATCTCATACAAAAAAACAAAAAACAAACAAACAAACAAACAAACAAACAAAAACACCATGGGAAATATCTACGTTTTTTAATGTTTGGATTGCAAGGGACTTAAAATATACCTTGCACTGGTCTTTAAATCTCCCAATATGAAGAATAGTTTCAGTTGTTTAGTGGGGTGGAGAAATTAAAGAGCAACAAAAATTATAACTCCTCTTTTAGTTATTGAAATCTGTAGGCGTGATTTCAGTTTCTGCAGGAATCTGTCACTCTTAACCTCTGTGCAGAAGATAGCCCTCTGTGCAGAAGATAGCGCCAGGGTAGGAAAGGAGCCTTAATGCACCACGAGCTTTGCCAAATTTCACAGGACAGTTGGCAATAGAGAGCTATTAAAAAAAAATGGGTCAGAGCTCAAAGACCAAGAGAGAGTAAGTGAGATTTATAGTTAGTTCAGACAACTCTGATACTACACAGCGTTATCAGATTTGAGACTTGGGGGAGACTATGCAAAGACCCGCGAAGGGGAAGCCATGATCTGCTTTGACTGGCTAGCAGAAGGGCGAGAGGAAGCCAACCGGGCTTCCCCATGGTGACCGCCAGCCAATCGTGCGGGACGCCGTTGGGACTTCTGCTGCCGTTACTCACAACAGAGGAGCGAGGACACTGCCAGGGATGTCTTGAGGCCCACCGAACCCAAGCGCAGCCTCCATGCTGAACCATTAGGCTGGAGTGGTACCATCTCTTCCATCTATCAGTCTCAGTCTGGCCCTGATCACAGCGAAACTCAGCCCTCAGAGTCCAGAGGTTTGAAGATAACGGATACAATTATCAGTTCTCCTTTCATCCTAAGAATGTTGTCAGCCCTCTGTAGTCGCTAGAGTGCCATGGCTCTGAACGCCATACCTTCTTCACAAAGACTATCCCACACAAGCCATACACATGTATCAGGGCACCGCAGGGCACAGTTTGGTAAGGACAGGTTTGTTTGCGAGCTAAGACTGGTAGCTTTCCCTTAGCCAGTGTTGAAAAGGGTATGGGTCTGGACCTTAAATGAGATCGGTCATCATCAACACAACAAAGGCTTAAAACTAAAAGGAAAAAAAGATGATAAGCTGTCCCTCCAACAGATCCACCCCACCCTCTCTGCCAAGAGGACACATGTCATTAAAAACAAAGTAAACCAAACAAAGCCGGAAAAGGTGGGGACTGGGTTCTGCAAGCCTTGTTGGAGAATGTTAATGCACAGCTCTTGGAAAGGACAGGGCAGATTCAAAGTACTTTGCTGACAGAAGCTAAAGTCATACCTTTTCCCCTTTTCCTGATAGATCAATGGCTGAGGTATGATAGGGCACAGAGATCACAATTATTATTTTTTTTTTATTTGGGGTTTGTTTGCTCGTTTTTCTCTGGTAAATAGTGACCTGTCTGTTTGCCTTATGTGCAGATGGGAAGAAAATCCTGACCCTCTGGACCCTGATATGTGGTGCTGTTGCTGTTCTTCTTTGGGGGCTTTTCAGTTTTCCTAGAAAATGTAAGTGATCAGTTTCTGCTAAAAAGAAAAAAAATACTGTTAGTAATATTAGCCATCCAGCCTGACCCAGCCGGCGGCTGCTTTGCCCCTGAGAAGCCCAGTCTTTTGATAAATATGTATTGCATTCAAACAGAGTTCCAGCTGCCACATTCAAACGTGGGATTTGTTGCCTGGGAGGAATTTTTTTTCTCTGACTGGACAGCAACGATCATAAGCAAACAGTTGTGGAAGGGTAGGGTAACGGCTGTGCAGAAATTCATTCAATTTGAGGAAAGAGGTTATGAGTCAGGGTGGCTTCAGATAAAGCTTTATAAAGAGCTGGATTATGTGCTCAAAGTTAAGACCTTGTAGGTACAATATTCATGTCAGAAAATCATACCAGCTATGGTGGTGGTGGAGGTAAAAAGCAAAGCAGGGTTAGGCCAGGTTGCATTTCCAGGGCGTGTTTACGCAGTACCACAGGTGAGTGAGTGGAACCTTGATTCTAGCTTGTTCTAACAGAAGCCATGGGTGGAAGACACCACCACCATCGCCACTTGGGCTCTCCCGATAGTGGGGTGTTCAGTGTCGACAGTCAATCCTGTATCATCTCACTCTGGTACCAACACTGCCCTCTTCTGTCTTGTACACCATTGTTTTTCGTGCTCTGTGGCCATATCTTTATCAGCAATACAATAGGGTCATAGCTTACCAAAAAATTTAATTGGAAACGAAATAACCTCATTAGCTCCTACTCTTCCTTTATGTGTTGCTTATGTTTACTACTTGATACAGAAACCTTCTTGAAATGTTTTTGTTTGTTTTTTCTCTCTCCCCTCCCCATCTGCCTTCCTGTTTTCCATCCACCCTCTCTTCCTTTCTCTTTGCAGAGTCTCATGCATTCTAAGCACATAATCTGCCATTAGACATCTCAAGCTCAAACAGCTAAATTTTTGTTTGGTTTAGTTTAGTTTTCTGTGAGGAAAATTGGTGTTTAGAGCCAAACTCAGGACCCTGAGCTTACTAAGCATGGATGGTTCTGCTACGGAGCTACACCCCCCCCACCCTTCTTTTCTAAAAGTTCTATGAAATTCACTCTCATCAGGTTCCTTCTTCAGCTTTTCTCATAAAACTTGTACCCAAGTTTACTAAAAACTTCAGTAGCCATCATCTGCTTCATCTTACTTGATGATACACATTCATTTTTAAAAGTTCTTTCTCTGAAAATTTCATACCATTATACAATGTATTTTGACCATCTCCATCTCCCTCATATTATCCACGATGGCTCCTGTCGAACATCATGCTCCTCATTTTGTTGTTGTTGATAACCATCTGAAACCAGTTAGTGATGCCTGTATCTAGACACGATTAACCTACTTGCAGCCACGTCCCCAAAGGTGAGTCATTCCCTCCCTCTTCAAGGATCCATTGTCAATCCAACAAGGATGGGGCCTCAGAGGGATGGCCTCCCTCTTTCATGTTGGAATTTTCACTGGTTTGATATTGAGAAACGTCACTTCAAAGCAGGTACTGGTGACGCGAACACAGAGAACTGGTCAAACTGCCAAGTGTAAGTAACTGTCAGTGCCAGCTTTGGATGAGTCCTCTGTACTAACTTTCCCCTAGCCAAGGCTCAATGAAAGCATGGAAAGGCAGACGGAATCCATGTAACCACTGAGGGGTGACAAAGAGAACTGTGACATGTTGGCTTCTGTAAAACAGGTTGTTGCTTGGGTCAACTCACAGTAGCTCTGGTACTTCACACGTTTTAAAACTCTTTTCCAAAATAAAATTCCATTTGGCCCTCAAGTCAGTAGCTACCACTATTTATCTGCCACCTACATCACTGCTAACTTTGTATCTTTTGCTCATTCCTTCTCCCCCTACAATTCCCTGCACTTACTGGGCTCAGTGTTTGAATGTGTCTCTTCATGTATCCAATCTTTGAAGCATTGTTGTCCTGTTCGCCTTCTGAACTGTTCTCAGAACTTTATCACATAAATACCTCTCTAACCCGGGACACTTCCTTGAATTCAATCATTTTTAAACTAACCTAGCTACTTGATTATGTAATAAATACCGCAACCTTAATAGTGTTCATGCTAAACTCTCTCTTTCTGTAGAGTGTGTGTGTGTGTGTGTGTGTGTGTGTGTGTGTGTGCCCACACTCATAAGAGTATGTGTCCCAATAGAAATCGGAGGTCAGCCTTGGATGTCTTTCTTCAAGACTTTCACAGCTTGTGTTTTGAGAAAAGGACCCCTCTCTAGGACCTGAGACTCAGATGACCTTTAGATGGCTAGCCATCACCTCCCAGGCATCTGCCTCTCCAATGCTGGGATTACAAGAGAGTGTCACCCAAATTTTTCCGCGGGTTCTGGAGATTTAGCCCAGGTCTTCCTATAATGGCAAACAATGTAGCTATGGCCTCAATATACGAACTCTTCTTCCTTCCGTCTCTCTCCTCTGCGGTCTTTCATTTGTGGTCTTCCTCATCTCATTGGACAATATGCTTCCAACTGCAAAGTAAAAATCTTGTGTATTTTATTTTTTTAATTTTATTTTTTTTTACAATTTATTCAGTATAAATCCTGATTGAAGCACCCTCCCTCAACTCCTCCCAGTCCCACCCTCCCTCCCTCTTTGCCCCATCCCCTTCCCCTAGTTTATCAAGTCTCATCAGGATCCTCTTCCTCTGTGGCCTGGCAAGGCTACATCCTCAGGAGGACCTCAGAAAGCAGGCAACTGAGGTTATGATAGAGGCAGCCACTGCTCCCCTTACTTGAGAACCCACATGGAGACTGAGCTGCCCATGGGCTACCTCTGAGCAGAGGTCTAGGTCCTCTCCATGCATGGTCCTTGGTTGGTACATCAGTCTCTGCAGTACCCCTGGGCCCAGATATTTTGGCTTTGTTGGTCTACTTGTGAGGCTCCTGTCCCCTCCAGGTCTTTCTATCTCCTCCTTCTTCCATAAGACTCCCTGTGCTCTGCCCAAAGTTTGGCTGTGAGTCTCTGCATCTGCTTTGATACCCTGTTGGATAGAGTCTTTCAAAGGACTCTCTATAGTACAGTCCCATCCTGTTTCCCCTCTTCCCCCACTTCTGGTGTCTTATCTTGCTTGCCATTCTGAATGAGATTTAAGCATCCTCCCTATGATCCTAGTGTTTAGCTTCTTTAAGTGTACAGATTTTAGTATAACTATCCTATGTTATACTACTAATATCCACTTATAAAAGAGTGTATACCTTATGTGTCTTTCTGTTTCTGGGTTACCTATCTCAGGATGATCTTTTCTAGTTCTATCCAATTGCTTACAAATTTCATGATTTCCTTGTTTTTAATAGCTGAGAGTATTCCATTGTGTAAATATACTACAATTTCTGTATCTATTCCTTGGCTGAGGGATATCTAAGTTGTTTCCAGATTCTGGCTATTGCAAATAAAGCAGCTATATATAGTTGAGCAAATGTTCTTTTTGAATGGTGGCACATCTTTTGGGTATATACCCAGGAGTGACATAGCTGGATCTTAAGGTAGCACTATTCCTAATTTTCTGAGAAAGCACCAGATTGATTGCCAAAGTGGTGGGAATCACCACAAGTTTGTATTCCCACCAGAAATGGAGGAGGGTTCCCCTTTCTCCACATCCTCTCCAGCATGTGTTGTCACTGGAGTTTTTGATCTTAGCCATTCTGATGGGTATAAGATGGAAAATCAGAGTCATTTTAATTTGCATTTCCCTGATGACTAAGGGTATTGGGCATTTCTTTAAGTGTTTTTTGGCCATTTGATATTCCTCTATTGAGAATTCTCTGTTTAGCTCTGTACTCCACTTTTTTAATTGGATTGTTTGGCTTGTTGGTGCTAATTTCCAGAGTTCTTTATATATTCTGGATATCAGCCCTCTATAGGATGTAAGGTTGGTGAAGATATTTTCCTAATCTGTAGGCTGTCATTTTGTTCTGTTGACAGTGTCCTTTACTTTACAGGAGCTTTTCAGTTTCATGAGGTCCTATTTATTGATTGTTGATCTTAGAGCCTGAGTTGATGATGCTCTGCTCAGAAAGTTGTCTCCTGTGCCAATGAGCTCAAAGCTTTTCCCCACTTTTTCTTCCAACATACTTTGCATGTCTGGTTTTATGTTGTGGCCATTGACCCACTTGGACTTTAGTTTTGTGCAGGGTGATAGATATGGGTCTATTTGCATTTTTCTACATGTAGACATCCAGTTAGAACAGCACCATTTGTTGAAGATGCTATCTTTTTTCCATTGTATGGTTTTGGCATCTTTGTCAAACATCAGTTGTCTGTAGGTGTGTGGGTTAATTTCTGGGTCTTCGATTCTATTCCATTGATTCATCAGTCTGTTTCTATGCCAGTACCATTCTGTTTTTATTAATGTTGCTCTATAGTACAGCTTGAGATCAGGGATGGAGATACCTCCAGAAGATCTTTTATTTTACAGGATTGTTTTAGCTATTTTGGGTTTTTTTGTTTTTCCATATGAAGTTAAGAATTCTTCTTTCAAGATCTGTAAAGAATTGTGTTGGTAATTTGATAAGAATTGCATTAAATCCATAGATTGTTTTTGGTAAGCCAGCCATTTTTACTATGTTAATCCTATTGATCCATGAGCATGAGAGATCTTTCTTTCCATCTTCTGATATATTCTTTAATTTCTTTTTTTATTTTTCAGAGACTTGAGTTTTTTTCATACAAGTCTTTCACTTGCTTGGTTAGAGTTACACCAAGATATTTTGAGGGGTTTGTGGCAATTCCACTGAAATCACGGACAAGTCAAAGCTGCCTACTCTATCCATTTCTCTTCAACATGGTACTTGAAGTCCTTGCTAGAGTAATAATACAAAGGAGATCAAGGGGATTCAAAGCAGAAAAGAAGAAGTCAAAGAAATACTATTTGCAGATGATATGATAGTGTATATGAATGACCCTCAAATTTCTACCAGGGAACTCCTACAGCTGATAAACACCTTCAGCAAAGTGACTGGTTACAAAATTAACTCATAAAAAATTCATTAGCTCTCCTGTATACAAAAGACAAATGGACTGAGAAAGAAATTAGAGAAACAATACCCTTCACAATAGCCACAAAAACATAAAGTGCATTTTCTTTTTACTTTTTTATTTTCTGCTTTCCAAATAAAACCAGTAAAGTGTGCCTATGATTTCCCGATCCAGATGTGAACTCTTTCCATTCACTCTCCTGTTCATCAGCCAGCACCTCATTTTCTTCCCTTATGTTTTTCTCTCTTCTTCCCTTGATCTCTAAAAGCAACCGCTGATATAGTACATCATAACACAAGTTCTATTAATGAGATTTTTACATTCTTTTTTTTTCCCTACAATATCTTTGTAAGAAAACTGAATCAAATCTGAACTGGCCGCATTCCAAGGTTCAATAATCACATAGGGCCAATGACACCCATACGGACAGAGCTTACTTTTCAATGATTAAAGAAATTACACCTCTTAGAAACTTCACATGGTTTTTCATTCACTTAGAGCAAAGCAGTATGAATGGCTACTCTGCCCTTCCTGTGCTCGGTCACCCTGGACTACTGATGTCTTGTGCCCCTTGATCCTTCACTTAGTGTGTACGACCATGCACATCCTCTCTGTTTGGTGAACAAGCCGGGCACTCTCACTTCAGACCCCTGCACCGAGCCACCTTTGTCTAAACCTACCCTGAATGCCGGGCTGGTACCCTTATCCCTTGATTCATTTCATGAGAAACTGTATGGTTTCAGGAACGCAGCTTCCATAAAATCAACTATTTTTTCATGTTATATTCATTTTTTTTTTATTCCAAGAGCTACAGGAAGATAAGTGTCTGCCACAAAGTAAGTGGCCAGCTTGGGAGTGGCTGGATGTACAAATGAAAGAAGAAGCAAACTAGTAGATTAATGACAGAACTGGATTTCCGGTAGCCAAGGTTTTAAACCAACTGTTTGACTTTCACAGTAGTTGTTTATTTGCACCCAATATTTTAGGGTAATTTGGGACTTGGTATTTTTCAAGTAATTTCGGTGACATGGGTATCTCTACCAGGCTATCATATATGTTTTGTGTAAACAGAACCTTACCACTAGTTAATTAATGCTTCCAATTGAATAGTCTCCCAATCATAAGCCTGAGTACCAGCCATTCATTATCTTTGTTTCTTTTTCAAGGCATTTGGGTGCCAACACCCACGCCAGTGTCACCATAGTAGCATAAGCTACAGGGCGGGGGATACGCTTTCTCCGGAGATACGCCCCCTGGAAGGTCCCTGGCAAACTCATCCCACTTGAAAAAGAGACGTGTTCTGAGATTTCTATGCTTTTTCAGTTGTGGCTCTGGGGCTGGAATAGTGAATTCTTTGATCTTTCTCTGTGACTCCTGAAACAGCACAACTAATTTTATAAAGAAATTTATTATTAGTAGATTGTTAAAGGCTTTAATAAAAATAATAAGTTTAAGAAAAGTAATGAATTAGATTTAGTATTAATAGGCATTAAGAATAGTGAAAAAATAATAGGCTCCTTCTTAACAAATAATAGCATGGGAGGTGCAGCTGGCGGGAGTTCCCCCCCCCCCTCAGCGTCTTGTTCCTAGGGAAGATCATAAATCTTAAGCAGGACATATGGGAGGATGGTTAACAAAGCTGTAGTTAGATTTTGATATATAGAGAGATTTTGGCAGGCATCTGACTTAGCTCCT
>REGO01000488.1:347090-357690 GCA_010120015.1 Rhombomys opimus | reverse complement strand
TCTTGAGGTAGCACTATTCCTAATTGTCTGACAAAGTGCCAGATTGATTTCCAAAGTGGTTTACATTCCCACCAGCAATGGAGGAGGGTTCCCCTTCCTCCACAACCTCTCCAGCATGTGTTGTCACTTGAGTTTTTGATCTTAGCCATTCTGATGGGTAAGGTGAAATCTCGGGTCATTTTGATTTGTATTTCCCTGGTAGCTAAGGATGTTGAGCATTTCTTTAAGTGTTTCTCTGCCATTCGAAATTCCTCTATTAAGAATTCTCTGTTTAGCTCGTACCCCATTTCTTAATTGTATTACTTGATTTGTTGCTGTTTAACTTCTTGAGTTCTTTATATATTCTCTAAATTCTTGTTTATCCTTCATCTGGGTCCCTTTCTCCATCCATACCATCTTCGGAGTCCTTCCTCCTGGCCCACATGGCTCCTTCTCCATGCTAATCCATTGTGGCATCCTCCTATCCTCCTCTCTTCCCATCTCTCTGTCTACTTCCCCTGATTCTCCTGTACCCCAAAGCCCAGGAACCTCAGCCATGCCTACCTCTTTCTGCCCTGCCCAGGTGCAGGTCTTCTAATCAACCAATCAGGAATAATGTCTGGGGCAGGTTACACATTAAGGATAAGGCAGTAACCAGATCTTGAGAGCCAGTAATTAGCATCAAAATACAAGCATCAGACCACCCCCCAACAAAATAGTAAAAAGCAGATGCCAGAGTTTAATTTTTGTTAATCTATTCGACACATGCATAATAGATTATGAAGCATGAAACAGAAGCATTTCTAACTCTCATTTTCATATTCTCAGTACTGCTCAGCTTCCATGCACTTCTTCTGTCTACTAAGTCTGATTAACAATTGGCTGGAAGACAGAACTCCATGTATATGTCCTGATGGGGAAGGAGAGGGTTGCAAGGAGGGCTGCAGGAGGTCCTGCTCATCATTCACCACAGAAGGTTTATCTGGGATCAAGTCAGAGCTCCTCCTCGAGGCTCCATACAACCAGCAGGAAGCACCAGCAGGCCAAAAAGCCTTCAGTGCCAGACCTCACTGGGCTTGTAGAACTGCTATGTCCAGGAACACAAATCCACTAAGTGGTGGTTCTTAACTCACAGCCTTGAGGATTCTAGCAGTTAGTCTAATTGTCTCCTTGAAGTATAAAGGGACCATCAATTCAGTTCTCTTTCTTTCATATTGATTAGACATTTTTATTTATCTGAACATTGCCTCGGGATTGCCACATACTATCTACTAAAAGTCCCTGAAACAAAAATTTCTCATCTTTTAAACTTTGGGAGAGTATATTCCCTTCCAAAAATTACTAAGATCTTTTAGATTTGAGAAGGCCAGTGGGATGGTTCTCCTGGTAAAGAAGCTCACCTCTGAATTTGACCACCCGAGTTTGATCCTCGGGATCCACATGATCGAAGCAAAGAGCCAACTCCTGCAAGTTCTCCTCTGGTCTCCACTCACACCATGGTGTGTGGGTGCACACACACACATGCACACACACACACACACTTTAACTTTAAATGTCTAAAAATTTTAGGTTTGCTATTCCTTATTTTTAAACATCGTGTTAGATAAACAAATATGCATATCAAATTTATGACTAAAATAGTTAAGTACTAACCCTTCCCTATCAAAGTCAATTGTCCTCAGGGGCATCTAGTTTTATTGTTTGCTTTGTGTTTTGAGACAGAGTCTCACAATGAAGCACTGGCTGTCCTGGAATTCACTGTTTAGACCAGGCTGGTCTTGAACTCCTGACTCTGTCTGTCTCCCAAGTGCTGGGACTAAAACCATGTGCCACCCTGCTCAGTCCCTGAAAAATGTCTGTTAAGCACTTTGTCAAAGTAAGTGCTACAAATCTCTAACTTGAGCCTCCTCCAAGCGATGTTCCTTGTCTTTCCTAGGGATCCTTAAATGAAGCCTTCTTCACCCTCGGCATCTGCTAAAGAAATGAAGTAGAACATGCCCGTTAGCTCAGCCAACAACAGAGTAATGACCACTTCTGGCTATTTTTGCTCAGCCACCCCTGCCTTGTGAAACAGTTACTAAACTGTCACTCACATTGTGACTACAGCGTTTGTAATTCTTAGTTTCTCTGTGGCTTTGACTGAGCTCCCAATTTTCAGAAAGAAACACCCGACAAACTGGGTTGTTTCGTTCCTATTTGGGGGGCAATACTGGGGTCTGAACCCAGGAGCTGGAATGTGCTTTTCAAGTGCTCTACCACTGGGCTATATCACCAGACTAAATAAAATTACGCACTTCCTCCAAAGTTTGGTGAAACACTTTTTTTAAATGCCAGATAACCTCTACATGTTTTATTATCTATCTATCTATCTATCTATCTATCTATCTATCTATCTATCTATCATCTGTCTATCATTTAGCTATCATTTATTTTCTTTTTCTTCTGCCTTCTTACCCATAATGTCTGTTACATAACTTGAGTTTTCTTTGAAGAAGAATGGTCGTTCTGATTACACCTGACAGCATGGATCAAATTCTGGAGCTGATTGACAGAAGTCTGGAAGAGTTTGGTGGAGAAAACTAAGAAGACTCACAGTGCCAGCAGAGGGGAGCCTGGCAATTGATTCTGTTGGGGCCTCACAAGATCAGAACGATGAATGAAATGGAGATAACTGTGACTGCAATGAGGTTGCAGACGGAAATGAAGATTCTACTAGAAATTAAACATCGGCCACGTTTTTACTCCATGACAAGTAATTCGGCTACATTCAACATCCAAGCATGGAGAGGAAAGGTACACATAAGATAAATCTGTTTTTTTTTTTTAAGATTTATTTGAATTATTTTAAATTACGTATATTTGTATAGACCATGTGTGAATATTTGTATATGAGGACAGGTGCCCCACAGAGGCCAAAGGCATCAAACCTGCCTGGAGCTGGAGCTATGAGAAATGGGGAACTACCCAACATGGGTGCTGGTAAGCTAAGTTCTTTTAGTAACTGAGTCATCTCTCCAGCACAAACCCCCTACCCCACACCATTTGTCTCTTGGTTTTTATTTTGATTTCGCTTTTGTTGAGACGGTTTCACCCTGCAGCCCAGGATGGTTTGGAACCGTAGCCCAAGCTGCTCTCAAACATGTGAAAATCTGTCTGCCTCAACCCCCTTGAGTACAATCCTAGGATTCCAGTCAGGGCCCATAACACCTGTGTTATGCTCCTTTTGAATTGCCTCACTCTGTCCTCTTTAAATCGAGGCAATTACTTGCAGGATTTGTATATACTTGTATTAGGGTGTTCTCTGATTAGACTTGCAAATGCTCTCATTTTGACATGTCTGAAATTTATAATGAAGCTGTAACCATACATCCTCCCAAACTACCCTTCCAATTTGCTACTTCTTGTTTCTAAGAAAAGAACTTAACTGAACTTCTGATAAATGACATAGCTTTTGTGGTGAAATGAAAAGAAACTGCAGAGGAAGCAGCCACATGGGGTAGGGCTTATATCCTCATTTGACCGTAAATGAGCTTAGAAAAATTTAATGAAAAGTAAAACGTGAATTTTCCTAACACCAGCATAGAAAACAGGTATTCCAGCTGTCAAAGATTTTACACATATTAGTTGAAAGGTGTTTTATCATAAAATCACTTAGCAAACTTTACTATTTACTAACTTAATGCCTACAACCTTAATGAAACCTTATGTGGCTACATCACTTTGCAATGACTTTACAGAAAAAAAAATGAGTTATGTGCAAAATTTGTACTTAAAAATCAGTCTATAGACACACGTAGCTGGGGCATAATGTGAGTGTCTCATCTCCCACAGTTTTTTGTTAATATTTGGTGACAATAATGATACTGCTTTTTGCATTCAGCCCTGAAAAAGAAAACACATTTTTCATTCTGTCATCAATTTAATATGAGTATGCTGTATTGTATTTCTAGGTATAAAATGCTCATTTATTTTACCATTGAGTCACATTCAATTCAGTACATCCATCACTTGAGTCATTCATTTGTTTAATATAAACACACACACACACACACACACACACACACACACATACACACACACACACACCACTTTAGCTACAATAGTCAGATATTTAAAATTTGTCTTTTTTGTCTCTTTCTTGCTACTCTGACATGAACTGATTGATCTGCTCTTTGATCACCTCCTCCTGAGAGGGGAGCATCCTTACCAGGCCACAGAGGAAGAAAATGCAGCCATTCCTGATGAGACCTGTTAGACTAGGATCAGAAGGAAGGACAGGAAGTCCTCCCCTACCAGTGGACTGGGAGGAGGGACATGGGGGGAGAAGAGGAAGGGAGGGTGGGGTTGGGAAAGAAGGAGGGAGGGAGCTACAAAGTGAATAAACTGTAATTAATAAAAATAAATAAAATTAAAAGTTAAAAAAAGAGAGAGAAATTATGAGTGCACACAAAATGGCCAGTAGCAGCTGCCAATGAGATCATACCCTTCCTATGTTCAAAGCTTTTATCTTAGGATAGACAGTTGCTGTTGCTGATGAGATAAATTAAAATCTACAGATGCTCACCTTGTGAATAGAATTTTTTGCTTCTCTTTTGCCTGAGACATTGGTGGTTCCTATAAATGTGGTTGGTTTTACAGAAAATGCTCATTTTCATTTGCATGTTGGAGAATGAAAACAATTAGTGCAGTTATCTTCTAAATTCTTGGACCTCAAGAAGTAGCTACTATCAAGGCTTCGGCTGAGAAAAATCTCGCATCCCTCTGAGGCACTCATTGGTATTTTGCTTTCAGGGTTACATCATTAAGCAAAGAATTATCAAATCACAGATGACACCTCACTGTTTGCTTGGGTATGTATTAATATTTCTTCTTGAATGCAGGTCAAGCTCCTGGCATGAAGGCTTGCATTTGATACAGAATACAAATTAGAAAGAGGTTCCCGAAACCAACACCCATGGCTGAGAAAGACAGGAGTGAGCAGAACGGTCTTAGCTATCAATCGCATTTGAGGCTCAGGAGGTGAGTGTCTTGTCTTCCATAGTTCCATATATGCCAAGCCTTTTGAGGCGGGATAGAAAGGCAAGGAAAATGAAGGTGTCATGGGAAGGGGAAGGGCCCTTCACAAGAGTCTCATTGAAGCTTCTCATCAGCTGGCAGTCAAGAATTCCAGCACAGTTAGCATTCTCTGTGAAGGTTGTTTTTGTGCAGCTAACGTCCTTACACATAGGTGTTTCAAATAAGAATGTCAAAGTGGTAATGAGTCAAACTCAAAGCCTAACTGAGTATGACCGTCAAATACACCCTAACTCCTTCCTCAGACCTAAAACCTTTAGTGGCATAGCAATCCCTTAACAGCCCTTTTGACCCATAGTTTCACCTTATTGTGGTCTTATCCAATGCATCTCCAACTTACACTCTCATTCACTGGAAAGAAAAAAAAAAGTTACTTAGCAAACTTCTGAGATATAACTTGAAGGCCACCAAAAGCACGTGTGAGTCCTCCGCTATGACACCTAAGGGTGATCTCTTGGGATGCCCACATTCACACTTGAGTGTGCTTTTTATCCTTTCCCTGGACACCTCTCTATTAACCTCTGTGCTTTAAGTCAATCTTAAAATTTCCTTCTAATAAATGTCAGCTCAGCCTCGTAGTTGCTCCTCTGATATCCATTTGTGCAGCCCCCTCCGGAAGCCCCACTGCAAACCAAGAAGAGGACAGCTCACTCTATACCGCCTGTCCCAATCAGCTTGGATGATGTTTCCAAAAGTAACAATCTGATCAGTTATCACTAATTTTTACAACACTGAGTCTGTTTTCTTGCTTTCATTAGAGTGGCTGTAAAAAAAAAAAAAAAAAAAAAAAAAAAAAAAAAAAAAAAAAAGGTCTGTGTTATCTGATCTCATGCCTCATTCCTGAATGTAATTCCATTTTATGAAACTTCTTTCAGTTCCTCCAATGAACAGTCTTCTCTTTCATTTCTGAGCCTTGTATTGTTTAGCTTGTTTTTTCCTTTCCAGGCCACAAGATGGCTCAGTGGGTAAAAGCTTACTGCCAAAACTTGCAACCTGAGTTCAATCCCCAGGACTGAACTCAGAGGAGGATAGACTCCTCCATGAAAGCTGTCTTCTGACCTCCAAAAGCATGACTTCAACACACAAAATGCATTTCAAAATGGATGCTGGAGAGATGGGTCAACGGTTAAGAGAACTTGACTGTTCTTCCAGAGGGACAAAGTTCAATTCCCTGCCACTACATGGTGGCTCACAGCCTATACAATGAGGACTGCTGCCGTTTTTCAGCATGCATGAAGACAGAGCACTCATATACATGAAAGGCAAGAATAAATAAACCTTTAAAATAAATGATGTAACTTAAAATTGTAATGTTTTCATGACATTTTCCCCTGACCATGCTTTACCCATTGTCCACTTCTTGGCCTAATATACATAATGATATGCTGAGATGAAGGTAAATTCTTCTCTGTTCTACGGAATCACTTTCTCCCATCAACATCTAAGCGTGCTCCATCACCACCCCCCGACTGGTCTGTCTCAGCTGCAGGTGCTGATTTGAGACTCCTTCCTGTTTTCCCGCCTGTGTACAAACCTCTAATTCACAATTATTTTCCCAAGGAATTTGACCCACAGCAGGATTTTACTTAGAATAACGAGCTTCATGAAATTGTGGCTTGCTCTCATCCTCCTCACCTCAGCTTTACTCTAGCTTTAAAACCAAAAGATCTTACAACTAAAGTACCTGTGGAAAATAGCAGCCTAGTGGGCATGTGAGGGGGAAGAGAGGGAGACAGGACGACACAGGACTATTCTGAGAGTATTTTCGATTGTACTTTGGAATTCCCCCAGAAATTCCCACCTGTAGGGTGTGACTTTACTCCATCTGAGCTGTGGTACAAACAGCCTTTACCCTAGGGGCATCTGTCAAAACAGTGCCAGCTGCTCAACACTCTAGTTTCCTGAAGCGGTGCTCTGGCTGGACATGGTTTGAAGTTTCATCCCCCAAAACTTTGTTTTCTAGAAGCTCGGTTCCTGGTGTTCTGAAGCATCCTCATCTGCTCCTGCACCTCACCCTTCCAGGCACCTGCACTTGAGCGCCCTCTGACCTTCAAAGCATGTGCTCATGCCCACACCTGCACTCCAGTCCATGCCTGTGCCCCGTCCTTCAAGGCACTTGAGCCAACACCTGAGCTACACCCTTCAAGGCACATGTGCCTGCCTCCTGCCTTCATTAACTGCACTAGAATTGCCAACACCCAACACTCATGCCCCTGGAACTCTCTCGTCTTCCTGAAGACTACTCCAGAATCCAGACACAGGTAGACACAGTCTGCAGAACAGGCTCCAGGAACAAACAGCAAAGGCTACGGACAACCAGATAGCTAAAGGCTGGCATAAGAACAAAATAAAAAAAATACCAGGACATCATGTCTTCACCAGTAACCCTAAATGCCAATAGATATTATAATGCTTCTGCAACACAGGAAGTGAGCTTAAATCTATGATTATGCAGTTATTAGAGGCACATAAGGAGGAAGCAAATCTCTCAAGGAAAAACAGGCAAATACAACCAAATAAATAGATGCCATCATGGATAGACATGAATCTACAATCAAATAGGTGAAGTAAATAAATAAAATCATTCAAGACATTAAAACAGAACTAAAATTAATAAAACACAACAGAAATAAAAATTTCATGGTACTGGCATAGAAACAGACTAGTGGATCAATGGAATCGAATAGAAGACCCACACATATACACATACTTGATTTTTGACAAAGAAGCCAGAACCATACAATGGAAAAATGATGCATCTTCAAAAAATGGTGCTGGTCTAACTGGATGTCTACATGTAGAAAAATGCAAATAGATCCATATATATCACCCTGTACAAAAGTAAAGTCCAAGTGCACCAAAGACCTCAACATAAAACCAGACATGCTAAATCTGTTAGAAGAAAAAGTGCAGAAGAGCCGTCTTGACCTCATTGGCACAAGGGACAACAACAGCTCAGGCTCCAAGATCAACAATCAATAAATGGGACTTCGTGAAACCTAAAAGTTTCTGTAGAGCAAAGGACACTGTCAACAGAACAACACAACAGCCTACAGACTGGGAAAAGATCTTTACCAACCTTACCTCTGACACAGAGCTAATATCCAGAATATAAAAAGAACTCAAGGAGTTAAACGCCAACAAACCAAATCATCTAATTTAAAAATGGGATACAGAACTAAACAGAATTCTCAATGGAAAAAATTGAATGGTAGAGAAATGCTCATAGTCCCTAGTCATCAGGGAAATGCAAATTAAAAGGACTCTAAGATTCCATCTTACACCAATCAAAATGGCTAAGGTCAAAGCCTCAAGTGAGAACACATGCTGGAGAGGTTGTGGAGAAAGGGGAACACTCCTCCATTGCTGGTGGGAATGTAAACTTTTACAACCACTTTGGAAATCAATCTGGTGCTTTCTCAGAAAATTTGGAATAGAACTACCTTAAGACCCAGCTATACAACTCCTGGGCATATGTCTAAAAAATGCTCAACCGTACAAGGACATTTGCTCAACTGCATTCATAGCAGTTTTATTCATAATAGCCAGAATCTGGAAACAACCTGGATGTCCCTCAACCAAAGAATGGATAAAGAAAATGTGGTACATTTACACAATGGAATACTACTCAGCTATTGAAAACAAGGAAATTGTGAAATTTGCAGGCAAATGGATGGAACTAGAAAAGCTCATTTTTAATGAGGTAACCCAGAAGCAGAAAGACACACATAATATATACACACTTATAAGCGGATGTTAGCCACATAATATAAGACAAACTAAAATCTACAGACCTAAAGAAGCTAAACAGCAAGGAGGTACCTAGAAAAGATGCTTAATTATCATTCAGAAGGGCAAACAGGATAGACACTGGAATCATAGAAGAGAGGGAATAAGACAGGAGCCTACCATGGTCCTCTGAAAGACTCCAGCCAGCAGGGAATCAAAGCAGATGCAAAGACTCACAGCCAAACTTTGGGAAAAGCTCAGGGAGTCTTATGGAAGAAGGGGGAGACAGAAAGACCCAGAGGGGACAGGAATTCCACATGTCGACTAACAAAGCCAAAACATCTGGGCCTACGGGACCTGCAGGGACTGATGCATCAACGAAGGACCAGACATGGAGAGGACCTAGAAATCTAGTCCCCATGGGTGTTCCATAGTAAGGGGAGCAGGGGCAGGCTCTGACATGAACTGGTTTGCCTGCTCTTTGATCACCTCCTCCTGGCAGGGTGGCATTACTAGGCCACAGAGGAAAAGACAGTCCTGATGGCTTCTGATAGGCTAGGCTCAGACAGAAGGGGAGGAGGACCTCCACTATGGGTGGACTAGGGGAGGAAGGGGAGGAAGAGGGAGGCAGGGTGGGACAGGGAGGAGATGAGGGAGGGACTACAATCGGGATACAAAGTATATAAATAATAATAATAAAGAATTTTATATCCATAAAAACTATCTTTCAGAAGGTAAGACAGCCAGAAAAGCAAAAACTACAGAGATTAGATACTAGATGATTTGCCTTACAAGAAATATTGAAGCCCTTCAATACAGAATGCTGTTCAGCAGCTTCAACGAACTTTTAGAAAACATTTAGGATTAGAATAAATTTCATTGATAAACCAAGAGCTAATGTAAACACATAGTATACTTCTATATCCCCTAACTTTTAAAAAATAATTGTGTAATGCAACAATATAAAATTTTGAAGTGTTTGACTTTAAAGCTGGTGTAGCTATTCAAAGTACCAAAATGTAACTTGTGGGGCTAGGGTGGTTGCTCAGTGGATAAAGCACTTGCCATGCAAGTACGAGGACTGCCTTTCGGATCTCTAGTACCACACAAAAGCTGGGTGAGTAGAAATGTAAGTATTCAGAAAGCAGTACGTAGTAATGCCAATTTAATCATTCAACAGCGATAAACAGGTGCTACTACAAGTTGAACACACAAAATTATGTCAGGTGAGAGAGAATGTGCCATTTGCCTTTCTGTTCCGGTTTACCTCAGTAAAAACTTTTCCAGTTCCATCCCTTTAGTGGCAAATTTCATAATTCCATCTCTTTGTACATGGACCCAACCTCATTTACCATTCATAAATTGATGGAAATCTGTACTGGTTCCATTTCCTGTCTATGCTGAACAGAGAAGCAGTGAACATGGATGAGAAACTATGTCCATTGTAGCACACAGGGTCCTTTGGGTGCATGTCCATGGGTAGAACAGCTGGATCATACAGCAGTTTTGTCTCCAGTTTTGTTTTGTTTTGTTTTGTTTTGTTCTTTTTTGATTTCCAAAGGTGTAACAATTTAAAGTCCCAAAAACAACGGATGAGGGTGCTCACTTTCTCACATTTAAACTCATAAACAAATGCTACTCTCAGCCTTAATCAGAGAATCTTTTCTTCGGAATGAACATCAGTAGATAAAGAGACTTGTGACTGGCCAAAGTATTGAGAATAAGTGATGGTTGAGGTGTCAAGGTACATCGTAGAAGGAGTAGGAGGAAGAATGTGAGCCCGAGGAGAAGATAAGAATGAGGACTGCCAAATGATACC